>OY288251.1:45441245-45448745 GCA_958450325.1 Agrostemma githago
CTGCAATAATTCTTGCTAAGAAGAACGCCCATGTTGTGGCAATTCCACCCAGAAGGTAATGGGTTACTCCTACAGCACGTCCTTGTACAATGCTCAAGGCTCTAGGCTGAGTAGCAGGAGCAACTTTTAATTTATTATGAGCCCAAACGATGAATTCAATAAGTTCTTGCCAATAACCACGCCCGCTAAATAGAAACATTAAGCTAAAAGCCCATACAAAATGAGCACCTAGGAAAAAGAGGCCATATGCAGATAATGAAGAACCATAAGACTGAATTACCTGGGATGCCTGTGCCCATAAGAAATCACGAAGCCATCCATTAATAGTAATGGAACTTTGCGCAAAGTTTCCTCCCGTGATATGAGTTACCACCCCTTGATCACTTATACTACCCCAAACGTCTGACTGCATTTTCCAACTAAAATGGAATATTACTACTGAAATTGCGTTGTACATCCAGAACAGCCCTAAGAATACATGATCCCACGCTGATACTTGACATGTTCCCCCTCTTCCAGGCCCATCACAAGGGAAACGAAACCCAAGATTAGCTTTATCTGGTATCAAACGAGAGCTACGAGCAAATAGAACACCCTTTAAAAGTATCAGGACCGTTACATGAATTGTAAAAGCATGAATATGGTGGATCAAAAAATCCGCGGTCCCTAAAGGAATGGGTAACAAAGCGACTTTGCCACCCACTGCTACTAAACCACCACCTCCCCAAGTCAAACTGGTGCTCGCTGTTGCGCCTGGAGCCGTTGCGCTAGGCGCAACAGCATGGATGTTTTGTATCCATTGAGCGAAGACGGGTTGCAATTGTATCGCGGTATCTGAAAACATATCTTGGGGACGCCCTAAAACGCTCATGGTATCATTATGAATATATAAACCAAAACTGTGAAATCCTAGAAATATACATACCCAGTTGAGATGTGATATGATTGCATCGCGATGTCTAAGAACACGATCTAATAGATCATTGTATCGAGTAGTTGGATCATAATCTCTTACCATAAAAATGGCTGCATGCGCAGCAGCACCAACTATGAGAAATCCACCAATCCACATGTGATGGGTAAACAATGAAAGTTGGGTACCATAGTCAGTAGCTAGATATGGATAAGGTGGCATCGCATACATATGGTGAGCTACAACAATGGTTAACGAACCTAACATAGCTAGATTAAGAGATAATTGAGCATGCCATGACGTTGTTAGAATCTAATATAGGCCTTTATGCCCCTGGCCCGTAAATGGACCTTTATGAGCCTCTAAAATATCCTTTAGGCTATGACCAATGCCCCAATTCGTTCTATACATGTGACCTGCTATCAGGAAAAGAATTGCAATAGCTAAATGATGGTGTGCAATATCAGTCAACCATAGACCCCCAGTTACTGGATCTAATCCTCCACGAAAAGTAAGAAATTCCGCATATTTTGAACAATTCAAAGTGAAAAATGGGGTTGCTCCTTTAGCAAAACTGGGATAAAGTTGAGCCAAAAGATCCCGATTCAATATAAATTCATGGGGAAGCGGTATCTCTTTAGGATCTACCCCAGCATTTAGAAATTGGTTAATCGGTAAGGATACATGTACTTGATGCCCCGCCCAAGAAAGAGACCCAAGTCCTAGTAGTCCTGCTAAATGGTGATTCAACATAGATTCCACATCTTGGAACCAAGCCAATTTTGGAGCAGCTTTATGATAATGAAACCAACCAGCAAAAAGCATTAATGCTGCAAAGACTAATCCACCAATTGCAGTACAATAAAGTTGTAATTCACTAGTTATTCCGGATGCTCGCCAAATCTGAAAAAACCTGGAGGTTATTTGTATTCCTCGGAAACCTCCGCCTACATCACCGTTCAATATTTCTTGGCCTACAATTGGCCAAACTACTTGGGCACTAGGTCCAATGTGAGTAGGATCGCTTAGCCACGCTTCATAATTGGAAAAACGAGCACCGTGGAAATACATTCCACTCAGCCAAAGAAAAATGATGGAGAGTTGACCAAAATGGGCACTAAAAATTTTTCGCAAAATCTCCTTCAAATCACTGGTATGGCTATCAAAATCGTGAGCATCAGCATGTAGGTTCCAGATCCAAGTAGTAGTTTCAGGGCCTTTAGCTATTGTTCTTGAAAAATGGCCGGGTCTGGCCCATTCCTCAAACGACGTTTTTACGGGATCCCTATCTACCAAAATTTTTACTTCTGGTTTCGGCGAACGAATAATCATTGAGTCCTCCTCTTTCCGGACAAGACATATAAAGAGACCTGCCAACATTTAAATAATTGGTGAACCTCTGAGAGATATTTAAAATAAATTTATTTTACATTTGTCTCCCACCTCTATATTTTTTTTTTAGTTATTTACTAGAGCAATTATGATCTGGAAGTTGATCCAGGGCAAGTGTTCAGATCTATTATGACATAGATGCTTGGCGCCCAACGGACCCTTTTTTTAAGATTATAATTCTAAATCCACTTTGAATTAAGATAAAAACTATTTTGTTGTGCAACTTAGACGATTCCTATCACAATTATAAAGTATTATATCGAGATCCTAAATATTGTACTATCGAATATATATTCAATCAATCTTATATTAAAATAATTTTAATCCAGATTACTATCTATTATAATATTATAATTCAGTAATACTTTTATTCGAACTATTTTAAATCGCACTAACAATCTTTTAGTCATTACTAAAGAAATATCCAATTATTTAGTTATTCAAATTTCATATATATATTTTAGAATAGAAAGAAGAATTATTCTATTTATAAAAACGACTAAGCCGAAATTACTTAATTTCCAAGATCCTGTTATAAGTT
Source organism: Agrostemma githago (assembly GCA_958450325.1). NCBI lineage: Eukaryota > Viridiplantae > Streptophyta > Magnoliopsida > Caryophyllales > Caryophyllaceae > Agrostemma > Agrostemma githago. The sequence goes on from OY288251.1 coordinate 45,444,092, forward strand.
CTATCCATATACGTTTTGATCGCCAATTTTAAAATTATTAAAATTAAAAGAAGACAGCAAAGTAAATGCACTTTCCTTCCTTTCCTTTAGTTATGTTTACGACATAACTCTCATCAACTAGTTTCGAATATTTCTATTTTTTTATATATAAATTTTATTTTAAAATTCTAAATAGAAATATTTATCTATTTCTTAATATATTTAATTTATTTCATTTTTTAATTTCAAATTAAATAAAAAATTCGAAGCGATGAATAAAATAATATTAAGAGTTTATTGAACTATTTTAAAATATTATATTATAAAAAAATGAAATTAAAAATTTTAATATAAATTAAGATTTGAAATAAAAGAAAGAAAAAAAAATTTACTGTATCCGTGTATTCGTTATCCTTACGAAATCTCAGACAAACTAGAACGATCTGATAAGGGATATAATGAAATTCTTTCATTAGTTCTTCCCAGAATAAAAATTTCATTTTTTTAATAAACCCATAAAAAATTTTATTCGAAACGTCCCGTGATCTTCAACCAATTATGCGCTTCAATATAATTCCCAGGAGTATGCGTTATAGCTTGTTTCCAATACTCGACGGCTTGATCAAACCAAGCCTCTGCAATTTCAGAATCTCCCTGTCGGATGGCCTGTTCTCCCCGGTCGGAATAGGCGGGTCAATTCCTTCCCTTAGAACCGTACTTGAGACTTTCCTATCTCATACGGCTCCACAGTCAATTCTTTTGGTGTCCCTTTTTACCTATAATAAACGAATGAGATTTCTCATAGATCTATCCCACTCTTCGAGGTAACCAAAAGAGGTTAATTGGATGAGTTTCAAACTTTCATTTTTATTTAATTAATCATATTTGATTTATTTATTGATTAATAATAAGTTTTATTTTAGTTTTATCTTTTCTCCCACCCGCAGAAGAATAAAATATTAGGTATTTACTCCTATCATTAGTATTTTCAGCAAGGTAACTATCTCGATTTCATATCGAAATTTATATAGAATCTTTGATAAAGACTTTACTTCCTAAAAAAGTACGAAAGAAAAGACTTACTATCTTTGGGATCTGATCCTACACCGCCGCTCAATACCTTAGTGGATCAACTCTATTACAGAAGTTAATTAATCACTTTTATCTATCTTATATAGGCATAAACAAGCAGTTCTTTTGTTAATGTATTGGCCCAAAACCTCGTTAATTGATCTTTACGGTGCTTCCTCTCTATCAATTAAAAATTTTTATCCATAGACGACATTGAAAAAAGTATCTAGGCATATCTTATTTCTTCATATTTTTTTTTCATTTCTATGAAGTTTATTTCTTTCCTACAGCTCAAAAAATCGGCGTTTTAGACGATGCATATGTAGTGAGCCTATTTTTTTTAGTATTTACTAAAAAGGGGGGTCTTCCTTTTTCCTTCTATAGTGGAGATAGTCGCACGTAATGACAGATCACTGCGATATTATTAAAAGCTTGGGGTAAGAATGGATTTCGTTCTAGTGCCCGGAAATAATATTCTAAAGCTTTCGTATGTTCTCCATTACTTGTGTGAATAAGGTCTATATTATAGAGTATATAACTTCGATCATAGGGGTCGATTTCTAGTCGCATAGCTTCATAATAATTCTGTAAAGCTTCCGCATAATTTCCTTCGGATTGAGCTGACATCCGTTATGGTCGTCATTCGATTCAAAGAATATCCGTTCCAGAACCGTACGTGAAATTTGCATCTGATACGGCTCCTCCTTTAAATACGCATAATGAGCATCAAAAATATATAGAGTAATAAACAAGGTTTAAATATTCTCATTATGAACTGAGTGGGGCTAGTGTTTTTTAAAAAAATCTCTAGCCAACCTTCTTGCGCAAGAACTTTTACTAACATCAAATACCTTTATACTAATATAGAAAGGATAACTCGAACAATTTCTTTGCCCTCAACGCCTCCTAATTTCCAGGAAATAGTCACTTCAACAGTCTTTGATGGTTATACGGGTATCCAAAGTACCAACGAGATGGATGTTTGTTATCCCAACCATTCTTGTTAGTCCCAATCCAGATAAGAAAAGGGAGTCAGTAAGTCATTTTTAACAAAGCTTTCGTGTTGTCGATTGCTAGGTGTAGTGCTTTTTCCCCTATGCCGCCTATTGGACTTTATTACTAGGAAAAGTCGGATTGACCTGTAATACAGAACACACAGGTGTAACCTTCCGCTCAATACTAATACTCAAATTGAGACTTGAAGCATAGTATTTGAGGCTGCATCAATCGGGGATACACAACAGAAGGACTTGTTCTATTTCTAAACTTCACCTTCAACAAGCGTAGACTTTTTTAAAAATAATTAAAAATAGAAGACTTTTTCTTCTTTCTATTTCGAATCGTGTGTCTTTCTCATCAACCTAGAAGCGGAAAAGAAAAAAGAATCAAATCACACCATCTCTGTAATAAGTAAATGCCTCTTTTTCGCCCGAAGTTGTCGGAATTATTCGTAATAAAATATTGGCCACAATTGAAAAGGTCTTATCAATAAAATTTCCATTTATTCGCGATCTAGACATAGGTATCAATCCATTCCATAATTATTCTCATCACCTCTTGTGGAAAAAAGATTTCCCAAACAAAGGATTTGTACCGTACGAAATAACATAAAAACAGATTAAGTTCAAAAACAAATGAAATAAAGATACAAAACTTCTACTTACATTATATATTATTTTATTTTTTATTTTTTACTTATTATATTATACAAGTTTATACAAATGACTTCTTTATCTTTATTCAAGAATTAATTAATAAGAAATAGGGGAATCCCATTTGAATTCATCCAAATAAAGTATAAGTATAAAGTAATAGAGGAACTATTCCTCTTTCATCGAAAAGACATTTTTTTGAAGTTACGGAATTATATTATAATAATAATATAAATCAAACCGTGGTCGAACAGTATCTATTAATCATACATAGTCTAAAAAAACTAAACTCATCAATCAGTTAATTTGTTCCAATTCGGTGATTTAATCAAGTAGGTATATATGGATATAGAAATATCAGATAATCAGATATTTCTCTATACGATTTGATTTAAAGTAAAATTAAAGGGTAGTAACATCATATGAACAAATATGAATCAATATATCTATTTTGATACTTTCACAAGAAAAAGCATGTTTTTAAATTGAATCCTACGAGGAAAGCTTTTTTATAAAAACTTCTCTATTACTATTAGTTATCGAATAGATAGAATATAGAATTCTGTTGTTAGTCATACCGATCCAAGTAAAAATCGAATATAATATTAATCTTAAATTTTCATGGTTCGCTATTTTTTCGGTTTTTAAGTCATAATAAAAATTGTGTTAGGAAAGATGGCCGAGTGGTTCAAGGCGTAGCATTGGAACTGCTATGTAGGCTTTTGTTTACCGAGGGTTCGAATCCCTCTCTTTCCGTACTTTAAAACCTAAATTTACCAACATTCCTAACAGTAAGATATCAATATCAAACAACAAGAAATGAAATACCATTAGTCGAACATAACAGTTAGATCCGAGATGGGAAAGAATATTATGAGTAGGATAAAATTCCTATCAAACCCCTGACTTTAATCCTTAAGTCAATTTGAAAGGGGCCAGATTGTTTGAACCCTTTCGCTTTGTATTTTATATTTTAGTTAGGACTAAGTCTGACGAGAATAATATTCTACCACTAGCAATTCATTTATTTTTAAACCGACCCACTTACTATCTATTATTTGATTGATTAATCCTTTATACGGAAATGGGTTAAGAATCAAATGTTTGGGCAATTCCTCAGGGGGGATGAATCAAGATAATTTTGAATTAGAGCTCTGGATTTTTGTTCATCCTTTGCCGTAATAGTATCTTGGGGTTTGCAACGATAACTCGGTATATCTACTATACGGCCATTAACTAAAATATGTCGATGATTAACTAATTGGCGGGCTCCAGGAATAGTCGAAGCCATGCCTAATCGAAAAAGGATGTTATCCAAACGCATTTCAAGTAATTGTAGTAAAACCTGTCCTGTTGACCCTTTGGCTTTTCTGGCGATACGAACGTATTTAAGTAATTGTCGTTCTGTAATACCGTAATGAAAACGCAATTTTTGTTTTTCTTCTAGACGAATACGATATTGAGATCTTTTTCCAGAACGTGATTGGGCTCTAAGATCACTTCCGGTTCTAGGCCTTTTATTTGTTAGTCCAGGCAAAGCCCCTAAACGTCGTATTTTTTTGAAACGAGATCCTCGGTAACGCGACATAAAGACTCCTTTCTTTTTTTATTATTGATTATTAAATTTATTATATTTACTTATATATTTTATTTTACAAAAAACTAAATAGAAATCTCTTGAAGTATTATATTACAATGAATAATGAGATGTATTGTATATATGATATACAAATCCATTTATATATTCTATATTTTAGTTTTTGTATTAATCTATGTATAAGTAAAAAAAAAGGAAACGAAAGAGTCTTTTTCATGATTTGTTATGCCACGGCTCAAGCCTTTCTTTTTATTCTTTTTATTCATAGTTGGGAATTTATACGACATAATAGATCAGTAACCTTTTGACGAAGGAAAAGGCGACCTTGATGTTCTTTGATTAAAAAAAATAAGAA
>OY288251.1:45453745-45656245 GCA_958450325.1 Agrostemma githago
TAACACACTGATTATGAGACCAGATTTGTATCGTACGTTAACATCATTTACTCTCATAGTAACACCACTCGTTCCTTAGAGTAACACGAACACTTAGTCAGTGTAACAGAATTTAACAGCGTTATTCCATTAGTGATAATCAAAATACCAATGGATATAAAAAGTTTCAAAAGGATACAAAGCAATATTCGTAATTTGAAAAAAGATAGACATAATTCATTAGAGACATTAATTTTTTCGACCCTTGGTTGACTTGCTCTTGGGACCGTCGATGATTTTTTGCCTCGCTTCCACATACTTGTCTACGTTATCCATCAACCAGCAAACTCCATGTCACGCAAAATATGTGTTATGCAAATTCTGAATTGCAGAATAACAGATGAATAATTAATTGAATCGATTTCAATGTAAGTCGAATACCCAGATGACAATATACAATCACTAATTAGCACAGAAAAAGGTTAAAACTCTGAGAATTTCGTAAACCCTAATCATAGAAAGATGATCGAAGCGTACCTTGAGTATAGTTGAAGGATTGAACTGAATATGACTGCAACAATTTTTGAATTTCGAAGCTTGTGAGGAAGAAATTTTGAAGATTATGAAGATGACGATTGTTGAATATGACGATGGAAAATTATGAAGAGGAAATAATTATGAAGATGAAGTGTGAAAGGTTGTACAGTAGTTGGGCGGGTGAGTTTTGAATGAAAATTTATTAATTGTGAGGTAATGTGTATGAGAAGAGAGAGGAAGATTCAGTAGAGAGAATTAAGGGAAGAGAGAGAGAGAGAGATTTCACATAGTTTTACCATATATGTCAGTTACTTTTTTTATTACTCAAATCAATTACCACCATCCATCTTCCTCTAAATCAATGGTTGTAATTAGGACTTACGGACTCAAAGATGAAAAAATGACTCACTTGATCCTTACTCTATATATATACTTGTTTATGGTGAGGATATTATATCCTTGTAATATGCAATATTCTTGTGTAATGTTACTTAGTATATTACGGAGTACATTCTTGCTATCCTTGTTTATTCTTAATGATTACATCGTTAATATATGTCCTAGTCTATTATATATACTCGCATTTAGTACTTAATGTTTGTATTTAATAATGATAAATCAGTTAGGTGATGACACGTGGCAGATGTTTAAGGCTCTGGTTTCTTCTTTAATATAATATATGATTCTTTTGTATTTGTGGTTATTTAAATAGCTAGAGAACCTAACCGAGTAACCATAATCAGAAACTTGATATGCTTAATAATATGTTATGGATTCGATTCTTTGCCAATAAACAATCTCTTGTAACGGAGGCGTCCCGTTAGAAACGGTTTGTTGATTACGCGAGAAGAACAAAACAAGTAGTAAACAATAATAAACTGACACACAGATTTACGTGGTGTACCAGCAAAATCACTGGCTACGTCCACACCGACAAGGAGACCAAATTCACTATTGTGGAGATAATAGTACAACAGTAGACCGTAATACACGTGCTTAATAGCTGACAGCTAAAGCGAAAAGTATTATCAATTCTACCAACCAGATAGTAATCTCAAACTGGAAAGAGACTACCCATATTGTGTTCGACCTGCGACGAACTAACCGACGAAGACGAGATCAATAGAACCACCAAATAATAGAAACTCGGAACAAACTGAGTTTTTCCCTCAAGAAAACCTCACAAATCAGCCCTCCATATTATGCTCTCAAATCATCTCTCTGTCCTAATTAACCTAGAAACTAGTAAGGTCTTTATATATTATTATTCCTCCTAAATTAGTTACCTAAACTAATTAGGACACAAAGGTTAATCTTTCCTAAACCAAACTGATGGGGGTCGGTAGCCTATCACGGGTCGCCCGCCATCTGGGCCCCGAAGGAGCCCGACCCAGAAATAGAGAAAGGCCTGCCTGGCAGGTCTCCAAGCAAGAGTGATAAGAAACCTCAAAACGGGCGACTAAAGTCGCTCCACTGCCCAGCAAGGTCATGCCGCCTACTGGCCAGGGCAATTGAGCCCCCTGCCTGCCAGTCTCCAGGGCGCTCTAGCCCCTGGCAGGGCCGTGGGAAGACCAAGGACTCCCCCTTCATTTGCCTAAGGTAAAAGGGAATGAGTGGACGAGGTGAACCCACGTGTCACTTATTCGTCCACTCATTCTCCTTCTCTCTCTCCTTCTCTTTTCTCTCTCTTGAGGGAAGTTATAAATACTTTGCCTTCTCCCACATACAAAGGTTGGATTTTCTCTCTCTAGACTCTCACTCTAAAACCGCCACCTTACTTCTCACGAGTAAGGTTCACCAAGGCATTCCCCGGACTGACTTACGCATCAGAGAGGTTCCCTCGGACACCTCTGAGGCCCTATGCGTTCTTTGTGCAGGGAGCAGGCCAAGTCCGCCGGGAAGGTCCGATCACCGGAGTGAAAGGAAGGAGAGATTCGAAAGATTAGACGATCACCATCAAAGTAACAACATCAAATACTAGGACCCGAATCCGATTTGGGTCAATTGTTTCCATACCGGAACACAAACAATCTTATGTAACAATATTGTGACGACCCAAACAAAATGATCAACTTTAGAAAACATATCAATGAACAAAACAATTCGATATCCAATGTAACACCCCTGATTTTATAAATTAAATTAAATCAAAATTATGTTCGTATTTTTTTTATTTTATTTTTACGATTTAACTTGTAATTCTTAAAATTATTATAAAACAAAGTTATCATTTAAATCGTTTCAAACTCCTAAAGTTCTTTTTGACTCGGAAACACTTCTTATATTTAAAACATATTTTTATTTCTGTTTCGATTTATTTTATACAATTAATTTAACTCTCTTCGAAAATCTATTTCGACGATTTAAATTCTAAATTTTATTTATTTATTTATTTATTTTAAGCTCGAGTTTCTATTTTCAGTTCGAAGCTAATTTTTATTAAGTCTCATGAAAATATTTATTACATTTCCTCGAGAAATCAATTTAATTCACTTTATCGAAGATTTATTATTCATCGGAAAACGCTATTTTATCGTCTAATTATTTATTTCACTAAGCTCCGTTTTCGTCTCGAATACTTTATTTACTCATTTATTTGACGGTCCGATTATTTATTAATTTTGTTAACTCGTTTTAATTCGATACGTGGGTTAGTCAACTTATCGTTTTGGGAAATGTTTGATTCCTTTTTCTAACCCGATTCATTTAATTGAACTAGTTCAATCCCCTTTTCCCATTTTCATTTTTTTTACGTGTGCCTCTCATTATCTGTTTTTATTTATTCATTCCCTTTGCCTTCCCACTTCAACACCCACCGCTTCATCTCCCATCATCTACTCATTCCTCCTCCCTTGTTTATTTTAATTTGTTGTTTTGATATAACTCAATCTGCTGTCACCACCATCTTCAATCTTCACCGTCAACCTGCGACCTCCTGTTGTTATCTGCCCCGTCTCCCTCCATTTCTGCTCTATTTCGGACTCCGACCTTAGTATCGTAAGGTGGTTAGTTTTTATCCCTTTCTTATTCCTTTTTATTTGTCGTGCTATTGCGTTGTTGTTGTCTTTCTAGTTCGGTTTCGGTGGCTGTTGCTGCGTATCGTTTCTCATTCGCTTTTCCTCTGTTCTTTCTTCTCCGTTTTTCTTCTTTTCTTCTTCTTTTCTTTCCCCTATGTTGCTGCGACTGTTGATCTTTGCTACTGTTTCTGTTATTGTCGACTTTATTTGCTGCTGTTGTACATTTTGATGCTGCTGTTGTCGTTACTGGTGTCGTTACTGTGCTGCTTCTGCCTTCTCTTCTTCGTTTGTGCTACTGCTGTTTGTGTGCCGAGTGCTGCTGTCACGTTTTGATGTTCCTGCTATGGTTTAGCTGTTGTTGTTGTTCCGTGTTTTGTTGTTGTGCGATCGAATGTCCGCTGCTGCTACTACTCCTCTTCATTCCAGTTCTCCTTCTCTCTTTTTTTCTTCGTTATGCTCTCTTTACTTCTCCCTCCTTCTGCTCATTTATTTTTCTTCTTTTCTTCCCCTTCTGATTTCGATTGCTGTTGATGTTCCTACTTTTGCTGAATGTCGATGATGCTGTTGCTTTTGGGTCGACTCTTCTCTCATTTGTTGCTCCTATTTTCTGTCGTTTCATTTTCACCGAATTCTTTTCCATCTTCTGTTCTTATTTTTGTTCTGCTCGTATTTGTTTTTCGTTCCCTGCTCGTAGTTGCTGCGTTTTGTCTCTTTTCCTTATTCTTCTTTCCTCTGTTCAATTCTAATTCGTTCGTTTCCGTCTCTCGTATTTTCGATCCGATTCTGACTTGAAGCCTATTGAAGAACAAATGTCCGGCGACCATCAGAGTCGAAGATTTGGGCTAGGACTTTTAAGAGAGGCTAGTAAGTGATCGGGTTAGAATCATCTGAAGGTAACTTTAGGACGTTACTCGATTTTATGTCGTATGTTTGAGTACTAGTATGTAGTAAATATTTTAACTCCGGTTTTATACTTTTAGCTATTTATTATTTGCTAAATATATATCTTTAAATCGTGCGTTTTATAAATATTTTACAAGTTTCCGATATCGTTTTATAAGTCGTTAGTAATTTTAATGTTTATGATCGTTATAATACTTTGTTGGTTATCGTGGCACTAGTAACTAAATAATATCGATTTTATATTTTCATCATATTTCGTTAATTTCTAATTTTTAACTCAAAATCGTATTTTCATATTATAATCGAGATTTGTATACTTGAGTAATAAATTACTTTTCGTTTTACGATTTATACTATTAACTGAGAAAATAGTCGATTTAGTTTTAAATTCATTTTAGTCGAGACTATTGATGGTGGGATTTGTCGTGGATCCCGCCGATCAAATAATAACCAACTAGCACCTAACCGTAGTTAGGGTAAGTCGGGTCGTGTCCACGGAGACGGTGTCGCAAGGGTTAGACTAGGTTGGCCTAGAACGAGACTACGCTACCAAACAAACACATAGAGCTACTAATTGACGAATTATGATGAGAGGAGAAGAAGGAATTGGACTAGCAATGAACTAGACTATAACAAGGCTAAATGAAATAACTAAACACAAACTAAACAATGAACTAAAGAAATGATGACTAGATAATAAGATGAAATCAAATATGGAAAGAAGTGGGTTAGGTCAGGTTCATAAGTGTAGTAGGGTGACTTGGGTAATCAAGGGTGTAGGTGTCTCCTAGTTGCTAAAGTCGGTCCGGGCTCTCGCTACTTAGACCGATGCCGAGGTGGGTTCGCGTTTGTGACGTCTAAACCCTAGTCCACATTGTATGTGTAATGACTATTCTCAACATGACCACATACTAGACAAACAATGAGTAGAGGAAGACTAGCATGAGAAGCATGGCCACTACAACTCAAACAAGCATTTCAACAAACACATGGTGTGCCAAGTATGTGCCTAACAACAAAGATTCATCCTTTACCCCTAATCAAACCCTAATCACCCATATTCTACCCTTAATCCCCCTACTAACCCATAAATAAACTACTCACTCATAATCAAAGATAAACTAACAACAATAAGAGAAAACCACATCACAATCCAAACATCCATAATGAAAGAAAACAAGAACAATAACAAGAACACTAAGTAGAGATTCAAACTTGAATGAATAACAATAAACAAGAGAAAGGAAGATTATACCAACAACAAGATGATGAAAAGATGAAATCTTGTATAAATAAGAAACCCAAATAATCTCCAAGGATGTCAAGCTTGGAGGAGTCTTCAAGAATCTTCTCAATACAAGAACTAATTACTACTAGATTAAACTAGGATTAACTAAGGATTAACTAAAGTTTAAGAGAGATTAATTAGGGTTTACAAATCTTAAGAGAGACCTAAAAACAATCTAGGGTAAGGAAGAGTAAGGTAAGGTGCTTAAACATTACAAAGGAGGAGTATATATAGGGGTACAATAATGAAGGAGGAGGAAAATAGGGTTGCGGGTTACAGCACACCGGTCCCGACCGGGAAGGACCGGTCCCGACCGGGAAAGGAGTGGTCCCGACCGGGAAGGTCTGGTCCCGACCGGGAGGGACCCAAAAAAGGAGACCCCTCATTTGTGCACTTCATCCCGGACGGGATGAGGCCATACCCGTCGGGGATGAGTCTTGTAGGCCTCCAATATGATCTTTAAGGTTCCCCCTTGCTTCACATGGACTTCTCATCGATTCTCGGGACTCGGGATCGGGTCTCGGAGGCTCGGGATTGGGTCCCAAGGTCTCGGGGTCGAATCCAAGGCATCGAGTGATCGTTCCTCCGCTTCGTTGGCTACGAAAAGTGTATGTATTGAGTCGGAATCGCTTCAACTCGTCATGAATGGACTCGGGAACCTGAAACGAGCTAGAGGAAGCATAAGTAGCCCATAAATCGCTCCCAAGGAGCGATTCCACAAGGAAATGGGACCAAAATACTACGAAATAGGCACTACAAACTACACTTATCAACTCCCCCACACTTAACCCTTACTCGCCCTCGAGTAAGCACAAACTAACTACTAAACTAGCCGAGCGGGTATTAGCGCACCCTACGCCCTTTCAACTCACGCGATAACACCTAGAGGGTAAGTGCTCTCCGCAAGGCAAGTGAGGTCTTGCGACAAAACCGTGGATGCAACCGGACACTAAAACACATAAACAAACAAACACACAAAAGGTTGCACCCAAAGAGAAAAGAAATACCGCTTCCCTCAAACAAGCGGTGAAAGAAGCGCCGGTTTAGGACTCAAGGCAAGTGACAACGTTCCCATGCTAGCAATACAAACCGAAATGGACAAAACCCTAATAGTATGACGACAAAGCAATAAAAACGTTGGTAACTTACCTCGGTTCCTCCTAACCTTCTAAGAACGTACCACGGGACGATCGGCGGGATGGAAAAAGGATGAACCACGGTGTTAGTCTACACTGTAGGTAAGTGAGACCCCGCCCCCTTTAGCAAAGAGCCAAGAGGGTCGTCCCATGTCCGAAACCGCCTAACTAGTCCAAGTAAAAAGGGGAAATATGCAAAATGAGGGAAGACCGACCATTACCGCTATCATCCTTCCTAGGGACTCGGTCCTTTGGTAGGCTCTTCACGGTAATAGTCGGTAAAAGGCTTATTTTTGTGGGGTTAGAATCTTTTTGTGAGACGATTTTCTTTTGGCATTTTCTCTTTTCTTTTGCATTTTTGCTTTGTTTGTTGCCATGCCATTTCTTTTTCTTCTTTTCTATTTTCTTTTTGGCTTTTGTGCCTTTTCTTTTTCTTCATTATTTTCTTTCTTTCATTTTCTTTCTTTTTCTTTTCTTTGCCCTTTTGGCTTGATTTGAATGATAGGCATTTCTTATTGCAACAAGAAAGATGACTTCAACAATTTGCAATTTTATTGTGTGTAAATGTGTAGGAGGTAGGGTAATGGGTGAGTCGGGGGTCGCGATTTCCCTTCAAACCCACAAAAAGGGGAGAACTTGGACTAATCAAACAATTCCGAACACGGTCACCTAGGGGACGAGACTCGGTAACCAAGGCCTTTTCACACCGTGGGTGGTCATAATGGTCAAAATGCAAATCCCGTAGTAAATCCCTAGTAAGCTAGGTGGACTCAAGGTAAGAAACAAACGAAATCATTGATTTAGGGTCATTCTACTAGAGTAAAGTCCAAGACTCGATTTATACAACTAGGAAAGGAAAGTAAACACTCGCACACTAGCCTCTAAACCGGGTTTTCGAAAACCATTTACACACAAGACACACAACAAAACACAAAACAAAGACTCAACGAAAACGAAAGAAAAAGAAACAAAAGCAACAAAACAAGAACAACACAAAACGAACACATACATAACACAAACACCACCCCTAGCTTCAAAATGAGCCACCAACCAACATCAAACTTTACAAAGCTCCTCCCGAGCACACCACATCACATTCTCCTCCAAATTTCGTAAGAGACAAAGAAGGAAAAAGGGATAGAAGATGTTACCGGACATCTTGAAAGCTTTCCAAAGCCATCGGTGGTTTAAGCAACCTATAAGGAAAAGGGGGCAAACACACACAACACAACAAATACACGAGACAACGACACAAAAGAAAAAGACACAAAAAGAAAATCTTTTTGATTTTTGTGAAAATTTTTAAAATTTTTAGGGTTAGGGTTTTCAAAGATTTTTAGAAAAACTATAAAAATAAAACTAACTACGATAGAATATCGCTCCCCCACACTTAAGCCGAGCAATGTCCTCATGCTCGACCGTAGTGCATGGGAGCACAAAAGATAAGAAAAAAAACTACGAAAATAAAGCTAAAAATCAAAAAGAAAAGTGAAGAAAGGGTAGAATGTGTCTGGCCGGGGTGTAGTCATGTCACCGTGGGCCGAGACAAGAAAAGATATGGAGAGGGGAGAAATAAAAAGAAAGAAACAAAAGGAAATGGGAGGGGAGGTCTAGGTGTAATCAAGTCACCTAGCCCGGATTCTGCCCAACTCCGACTAATTCCTACAAAAGGGTGAAAATCTTGTAAAATTTGGATTTTGAAGTGACTCTCGATGTAATCACATCATCGAGAGTCGGGAGCAAGAACTACCAAGGACCCGAGGGCCACCATGACACATAAGTGTATAAGGGGAAGGGAATAAACAAATGAAGACAAGCTAAAAAAACGGAAAAGAGAGGATAGTTGTCGTACCATACGGTTACCAACTCACTCGCTCCATCGTCTCATAAGTGAATATAGGCACGTAGCTTGTCCTTGCCGTTGTTATCCTTCTCCAATCGCGATCAGGTTCCATGGTTGGGACACAAGGGTAAAATGGGGTGGGTTTTGATGTGAAAGTCGGTTTAAAGTGAAGTGAAAGTGAGGTGAAAATGTTTATGTAAGGTGTGGGGGTTATATAATGAGAGTAAGGACATGTAGAGAGGTTGGGAGGGAGTATAAAGAGTTTGGGTGGGCTCAAACAACGAAGAAAAGGCCAAAGGAGGACAGAGGGTCCATCCCGGTCGGGATGGGTGGTCCCGGTCGAGATGACCTGCTCGTCCCGGTCGGGAAGCTTTGGTCCCGGTCGGGATGAGCTGTCAGTAGACCCATCTTTTGTGCACCTCATCCCGGACGGGATGACATCCTTCCCGGTCGGGATGGGCCTTCCATCCCGGACGGGATGACCTATTCTAGGCCGGGAAGAGTCTCCTAACCCTCTATAGCTCCCAAAAGCTCGTTCCAAGCTTCAAAAACCGACTTCCCTTCACACGATCCAAGCTCCAACATTAACCCTTTCTTCCTAGGAGACACTTTCACTTCACACCTATCACAATAAACTCAAATACACATCAAATTCTCTCCCTCACATCGCTCATCAATAATCCAAATAATCAAGAAATTCACAAAACCAAACGAACTACAAGAGAAAGAGATATATAGAAAGAGACGGTTCTTGTGGAACTCCGTCAAACCAAGGTGGTGCATTCTTCAATCTTTTTCAACAACAAAAACTAGTTCCATCTCCATCAAGGGCACGAAGAAACAAGTCGAAGGCCCTAGCAAAGTCCTCAATCAAGCTCGAGATATAACCGACCACATACCAAGGCTCTTCATGGCCTTGCCTTGACGTTCCCGGGGCATCCCGATCTTCCAAGTTCAACGACTTGAACTTGTACTTTTGGTCTTCGGGGACATACCCAAACGTCCATTGATCCTCATGTGGCCCCAAGGGAGGCTCATCGTCCTTCTTACCTTTCAACTTGTCATCAAGCCCACGAAATGGGCACTCATCCTCTCCACTCTCGGAGTCATCATCCTCAAGTTCACAAGAGTTCTTGTTCAAGCTTTGTCCCGACTCAACCCCTAGATCAATGTCTTTCGTGGCTTGGATCATTTTGCAAGACTCATCATTTGTAGGCGAAGTGTCACCTTGGAGGTCAAACACTAACTTCTCTTCGCCTAGCTCGAAGGTGATCCTACCATTCTTCACATCGATCATAGCATCGGCGGTGTGTAGAAATGGGCGCCCAAGAATAATGGGAGTGATAGCATCTTCCGGCATATTGAGCACGATGAAATCGACCGGAATGAAAAACTTCCCGATCCTCACCGGCACATCCTCTAGCATTCCCAATGGTTGGTTTAATGAACTATCGGCCATTTGGAGTGTAATGGAAGTACTTTTAAGCTCCTTCATCCCAAGTCGGCAACAAATAGAATAAGGAATGATGCTCACACTCGCACCCAAATCACATAATGCTCTTTCGATCTTTTAGTGGCCTATGGTGCAAGGGATCGAGAATCTACCCGGATCCTTCAACTTTGGAAGCGTAGAACCTTGAATGAGCTCGCTCACCACCCTTGTGAACGCAATGGTCTCTTCCTTGTCGATGGATCTCTTCCTAGCCAAGATATCTTTCATGAATCTTCCATATGCCGGAATTTGGGTAAGTAGCTCGGTGAATGGGACACTAACATCCAATTTCTTCACAATGTCAAGGAACTTTTCATATTGATAATCTACCTTGGTCTTCATTTGCTTTGTTGGGAAAGGCAACTTGATATGGAACTTATTTGGCTCAATCGGGGTAGACTCCTCAAATGACACTTTTCTTTTGCCCTTGTCTTTTTCTTGAAGTGGAGGAAGCTTGTCTTCTTGGGGTTTCTCGATCTCCCATAAGACTTGCTCCTCCATTGGATCTTCCTTGCTTGAGTTTTCTTGAATCGGAGGCACAACTTCTCTTGTTGGTTCTTGCTCATTAGGGGGTGGGGGAGGGTTATAAGATGTACCTCTCCTAGTGGTAATAGCATTCACATGCTCGAATTTCGGTGTTTCACCTTGAGGAGGTAATTGCCCCGGTTGCCTTGAAGAGCTACCCGAAGCAAGTTGAGCTATTCGGGTTTCAAGCATCTTCGTTTGAGCATCTCTCGCCATGTTGTCCCTTTGAATTAAAGCATAGAACTCTTGTTGATTCTTTGACATCTCCATTTGACACCTTTGCATCTCCAACATAGATTTTTGAATGTCGAAATCACGAGTTGGAGATTGTGGATTGTGTGGAGTATTGGTGAGGGCTAATGGAGAACCGTAATCATGAATAGGAGACCGGCTCCTAGGCTTGCTTTCTTGACGGTTAGCTTGAGTTGCTTGTTGTTGATGGTTCCCTTGGAACCCATGAGAATTGCCTTGATTAAGGCCATTGTTGTGGTTTTGTTGCCTTTGGAAGTTTTGGTTTCCTTGGAAACCACCTTGATTGAAGTTCCCTTGTTGGAACCCTTGATTGTTGTTGAATGTACCTTGGTTACTTTGCTTGAAGTTGTTGTAAGGCCTTGAGTTGCCTTGGTAACCTTGATAGCCTTGGTTGTTGTCCCTTAAGGGAGGTGGAACATAGGGACGAGGTTGCATAGCTTGTTGTTGAGGGACTTGATTGGAAGCTTGGTATTGATTGGAATAGGAAGCACCTTGCTTGAACGCTTGAAAGGCGTTCACTTGCTCAATACTCCCTTGACAATGCATAGGATCATGACCAACGATTCCACAAGTATCACACATCCCATAATAAGGCAAAAGAGGTGCAAATCCCAAAGCATTCACTTCATGACTTGAGGCTTGGTTGGAGGAACTAATGCTTTGAACTTGAGAGAGGTGGCCTTGGAGCTTCTTATCAATGGTCTCCATGTGTGTCTTCAATTGAGATCCAAGGTCAATGCTTAGTTGAGTAATAGCATCAACCTCGTGCCTACCTCCTCGATTTGCCTTCCTAGGCCTTGAGTATTGGGAATTATGAACCGCCATCTCCTCGATTCTTGCCCATGTTTGGTCATCATCGACCTCGGTGAATCTACCATTGGAGCCCATGTTGAGTATAGTTCTTGAGTCCTCATAAAGACCGTTCCAAAATTGTTGGACTAAGAACCATTGTGAAAGTCCATGATGGGGGGCACGATCTCACCAAAGATTTAAACCTCTCCCAAGCTTCATAAAGGCTCTCTTCATCCCGTTGTTGGAAACCGGTGATGGAGGCCCTAAACAAATTAGTCTTTTCCGGAGGGTAGAATGTTTGGTAGAACGCCAATGCAAGCTTCTTCCAAGTGTCGATGCCCATGGTTGCCCTATCGAGACTCTTGATCCATTGCTTCGCTTTTCCAATTAATGAGAATGGAAATAATACCCATCGGATTTGATCTTGTGTAACCCCGGGTTGAAAGATAGCGTCGCAATAATCGGAGAAAGTCTCCATGTGTTGGTGCGGGTCTTCGGTGGGCAAACCACTAAATTGATTCCTTTCCACAAGTTGGATGAAGTGAGTCTTAGCCGTAAAATTTCTGGCATAAGCGGCCGGTAGAGCATTTGGTCCCGGCAAGACATCTTCCGTAAATGTAGAGTGAGAGGAAAACTTCGGCATTATTGGATGTAAGGGAGACGGTGGTGAAGACGGAGTTGAAGTAGATGTAGAGGGGGAACTAGGACTAGAAAATCCAAAGGGATTGGTGAAATTCCCTTCGGCCGTCTCTCGAGATGCTTCCCCAATATCGCTTCCTTGAGCTTGCTCTTGATGGGTATTGCTTGCGCTTGGTTGAGAGATTCTAACCCGGTTAATCGTCCGTTGGCGAAAGGCTCGAAAAAGCCTCTCCGGCTCTGGATTAAAGAGAAAGAATTCGCCTCCCCGCCTAGGCATACACTACACACTAGAACAAACGTGAGAACACCTAGTGCTTTATGGGCACTAGGTAACGACAATAAACAAGCACAATCGAGAGACAAAGAGAAAACAAAGAAATAAAACTAAGGAAACAAGAAAAATCTAGAGAATATACACAAGAGATGATAGAAGGGCACAAAGAAGAGTAACTAAGTCTAGCTATCAGCAAACTAAGTCTAAACAATGCACCGTCCCCGGCAACGGCGCCAAATTGATGGTAGGAATTTGTCGTGGATCCCGCCGATCAAATAATAACCAACTAGCACCTAACGGTAGTTAGGGTAAGTCGGGTCGTGTCCACGGAGACGGTGTCGCAAGGGTTAGACTAGGTTGGCCTAGAACGAGACTACGCTACCAAACAAACACAAAGAGCTACTAATTGACGAATTATGATGAGAGGAGAAGAAGGAATTGGACTAGCAATGAACTAGACTATAACAAGGCTAAATGAAATAACTAAATACAAACTAAACAATGAACTAAACAAATGATGACTAGATAATAAGATGAAATCAAATATGGAAAGAAGTGGGTTAGGTCGGGTTCATAAGTGTAGTAGGGTGACTTGGGTAATCAAGGGTGTAGGTGTCTCCTAGTTGCTAGAGTCGGTCCGGGCTCTCGCTACGTAGACCGATGCCGAGGTGGGTTCGCGTTTGTGACGTCTAAACCCTAGTCCACATTGTATGTATAATGACTATTCTCAACATGACCACATACTAGACAAACAATGAGTAGAGGAAGACTAGCATGAGAAGCATGGCCACTACAACTCAAACAAGCATTTCAACAAACACATGGTGTTCCAAGTATGTGACTAACAACAAAGATTCATCCTTTACCCCTAATCACCCATATTCTACCCTTAATCCCCCTACTATCCCACAAGTAAACTACTCACTCATAATCAAAGATAAACTAACAACAATAAGAGAAAACCACATCACAATCCAAACATCCATAATGAAAGAAAACAAGAACAATAACAAGAACACTATGTAGAGATTCAAACTTGAATGAATAACAATAAACAAGAGAAAGGAAGATTATACCAACAACAAGATGATGAAAAGATGAAATCTTGTATAAATAAGAAACCCAAATAATCTCCAAGGATGTCAAGCTTGGAGGAGTCTTCAAGAATCTTCTCAATACAAGAACTAATTACTACTAGATTAAACTAGGATTAACTAAGGATTAACTAAAGATTAAGAGAGATTAATTAGGGTTTACAAATCTTAAGAGAGACCTAAAAACAATCTAGGGTAAGGTAGAGTAAGGTAAGGTGCTTAAACATTACAAAGGAGGAGTATATATAGGGGTACAAGAATGAAGGAGGAGGAAAAGAGGGTTGCGGGTTACAGCACACCGGTCCCGACCGGGAAGGACCGGTCCCGACCGGGAAGGGATTGGTCCCGACCGGGAAGGTCTGGTCCCGAACGGGACGGACCCAAAACAGGAGACCCCTCATTTGTGCACTTCATCCCGGACGAGATGAGGCCATACCCGTCGGGGATGAGTCTTGTAGGCCTCCAATATGATCTTTAAGGTTCCCCCTTGCTTCACATGGACTTCTCATCGATTCTCGGGACATGGGATCGGGTCTCGGAGGCTCGGGATTGGGTCCCAAGGTCTCGGGGTCGAATCCAAGGCATCGAGTGATCGTTCCTTCGCTTCGTTGGCTCCAAAAAGTGTATGTATTGAGTCGGAATCGCTCCAACTCGTCATGAATGGACTCGGGAACCTGAAACGAGCTAGAGGAAGCATAAGTAGCCCTTAAATCGCTCCCAAGGAGCGATTCCACAAGGAAATGGGACCAAAATATTGCGAAATAGGCACTACAAACTACACTTATCAACTATTTTCACTAATAATTTCCTATTTGTTTCGGATTGACTATTTTTAATAAAATTTGTATTATTTATAAATCAAAGCTATTTCTTAAAAATAATTTGAAACCTTTATAAAACTCGTTGACTCAATTAATTGTAATATCGTTTTTCTTAAAATATCTCTTTTCTAAGATTTATTGTTTTAACTCGATTTCCTAAATTATTTATAAAATTCTATATAGTGACTTATTATATTTTATTTATATTTTGAGTAACGAATTTAGAAATATAATAAAGTTACGATAACGACGATAATAATAAAATATTAATTCTGTTAGAAATGCTATTTTCTTTATACATTTCACCTATTTTAATAACTTACGTATTTTCTATAACAATATTTCCATTTTAAGTAAATTTCTATTTATAGAAAGTTTCCCTTTTTATATAAAATGTTTATTCCTTTTATCCTCATATTATTTATATTGATTATATCTTTTGAATATCGATAATGGCTGTTTTGGAGTTATGGAATAAAGTCAAGTGTGGGGTTAGAGTAATATAATCTGGGGTTTACGGTTTTGCCATCAACTATAAGGCTAGTGTATCAGGAATCGGTACATTAGTTGTTGAACCGGGTGACAGGTATCCCGGGAGTTGTGTACATTTTGACCTTAAGCTTAGGCCTCGCAGTAAGTCGCCGTCATAAGTTGAACTGGGTGACAGGTAATCCTAGGAGGGGTGTGCATTGTCTTAAACTAGGGACACGCATTTATAAGTCGCCGTCCTATTATGGTTGAGTAGCCTAGTTAGAGACCGAAGTTTGATTTGTTTGAACTAAGTTCTCGAAGCTAGTTTTAGTATTCTCTTGGTGAAAGTCTGACCTTCTACACTGAATATATCCATAACGCCTTTTTGAATATTTTTATTATTATCGATACATTTTGGTTTGAAGGTTGACAAATGTTTCAAATTTTTCTTCTGAAAATTTGTTCTGATTATATTTGTTCCGGTCACGGAAACAATTAACCCGGTCTCGGATCACGGGTCGTAAATTGAAACGTTGATAAGTAATGGACAACTTGAATTCCCTTG
Organism: Agrostemma githago; assembly: GCA_958450325.1. Classification (NCBI taxonomy): domain Eukaryota; kingdom Viridiplantae; phylum Streptophyta; class Magnoliopsida; order Caryophyllales; family Caryophyllaceae; genus Agrostemma; species Agrostemma githago. The sequence goes on from OY288251.1 coordinate 45,469,374, forward strand.
ACCTCTCTTTTATCCCTCTCCTATGATCGGACCTTCCCGGCGGAGTCAGCCTGCTCCCTGCACAACGAACGCACAGGGCCTCGGAGGTTGTCCGAGGGAACCCTCTCCGATGCCTAAGTTAGTCCGTGAAATGCCTTGATGAACCTAGCTCGTGAGAAACTAGGCGGCGTTTTTAGGAGTGAGAGTCTAGAGAGAGAAAATCCAACCCCTTTCTTGTGGGAAAGGGTTGAGTATTTATACCTTCCCATAAGAGAGGGAAGTAGGAGGGGAATGGATGGATGAGGAGGTGACAAGTGGCGTCTTCCCATCCACCCATTTAATGCTTTGCGCCTTCTCAAGGAACGAAGCGCAGTTCACGCCAGGTATACAAAGAGTTGAGAGTGTTTTTGCAATGATTATACTTTTCCTCTTGATGGATTTTCGGGAACCGTGAAGAGTTCCTGATTGGTGGTTCTCCTTCCAGGGTGGTTGGGACGTCATTAATGCTGTGCTTTCACTTGTATAAATCCCAGTTTTCTTTGTCATTTCTGCTTAGCACATCTTCAATCTTTCCACTTTCTCTGTTTTAATCATGGTTTGGATCAAAAAAGTCATGACTCGTCGTGGAGTTCGTTCTGTCACTTTCCTTTTCAGAGGATTCTGGAGGCTCCGGTATGCTCGAGCTGCTTATCGAGCCATTCGTCGTAGCCGTCGTTCACGGCTTCATTCTCGTCGGAGTGGCAGGAAAATCTCCACCAGGTCGAACAAACGTCTTAAAAGATCCTCTACCCCTGCTGCTCCCAGACTTAGGCGCTGCCCTCAGGGAGGGGGTTGCTTTGACAGGGGGTGCCACGAATGCTTTCCGTGGCTGCACCCTGAGCAGTTTGGCCCTGATTTTTCTGATGCTGACTCCTCCCTGGGGTCAGGCCCCTCCTCCCCTGTGAGGAGAACAGGTTGTCGCACCTGCGACGAGTCCCAAGTTGTTCCCTTTGGCAGGGATTGGGAGGACAGTAGCCGAGACTCTGATGATAGTGAGGGTCTTGGTTGCTTGAGTGACAAGGATGGGGATGGACTCCCTGATGATCCTTTCAAGGATTCCCCAGACTGGGACTGGGGCTCGGATTTTGGGAGCCAAGGCAGCCCTGGGGACCATTCCCCAGATTTGGATGACGATTAGGCCTGCGTAGCAGGGTGTGGGCTTGTCGGGCCGGAATTTCTAGGCCTTATGTATTTTCTTTTCTTGCTCGGCACAAGATGTAATTTTCCCCTTTTAAGGCTAATGAAATGAAATTTAATCAGCTTCATTTTTTTTCGTTTTTTTTTTGAATGCGGAGATGACGTCGTCGGTCAATTTTTCCCTCTGCCACTTTAGTTTTTCGAGGCCCTTCTTGGGAAGGGGTGAACAGCCCGTGTTCAGCGCGCGACACGTGGGAGACTGTTGGGGGTCTTGTCAGGGAAGTCGCCTCTTGGGCTTCTTGGGCTTTATATAAACCCTTCTCCCCCTCCATTCTCTTCTTTTACTTTTTCTGAGATTTCCAACTCCTTACACTCTCAAATCGCTTTTGTTGCTGAGCATTCTTCGAGGAGCAAGGAGTATCCTCTGTCACTGTTTCCGGCGACTTTATCGGCGTCTTTAGGTTAGAAGTTCTTCTTTAAACCTTTCCCTCTCTTTTTTCCCTTCCATAGCCAATATGTCGCGAGTTCGTCCCCTTTCTTTTAATTCTTTGCTCGGGGGAACTGGGGATGGCGATGGTGGCCGGCGTGACATAGCTTCTTCCTCCGAGGTCGGCCCTCGGGAAGAGGATGATCATCACAGGGGGGAGGGTGCTGAGTCACCCGAACCGGCCCCCTTTGATGTAATCGACTCCGATGACGAGGCCCTGGAGGTGGACCCTTCCAGGGTTGTCGGCCCCCTCATCCGCAGGGAGAGGGGGAGGACCTATTACTTGGACAAGAAAAAGTATTTGATCCCCCTAAAGACTTACCCTGAGGCCAAGAACAGGGACCTGATCTTGGAGAGTAATGCTGCTAGGGCAATTGAACAATTTTATAACTTCGGGGAAGGGTACACGGTCGTAATTCCGGGGGAAAGGGACACAGTATGCTGTCCTCCGGAGGGGTGCGTGGCCGTCTATCACAAGGCCTTGGAATTTGGCCTGCGATTCCCACTACATCCTTTCCTGGAGGAAACCTTCAGGAGGATGAACGTCGCCATTGCCCAGCTGACTGCCACTGCCATTAGATCCCTAGTAGCTTACACCTGGACCTGCCTTTTTCACGGCGAGGGGCCTTATATTGACGCCCTTCGCTTTATGGTCGGTCTTCAAATGGTGTCCTCGTCAGGGGGGGATGGCTCCCCTGGTTATTGGTCTCTACAGAGGCAGAAGAAGTATGCCTTGGTCTGGCCGGCTTTGAGCAGCCTGAAAGACTGGAAAAATAACTTTTTATACATCTATAGCGCGTCAGGGTGGAAGATTTCTAGGCATTTTAGAAATCATGTCCACACCCGTATGGAAACGCGCGAGGAGTACCACCCAGGCGTCGGGGGGAAGGCCCTGGAGGTCAAGTTGAGCGCGAAGGAGGAGATTTTGATTCAAAAGTTTGAAATTGTTGCGGACAAACATGGCACCTTTGGCCCTGCCTTCTGGCTCCCTCACGCGGAGCTTATTACGACAGACGAGTACTTGCACCCCTTGGGCCTGATTCCTGGCCTTGAAGGTAGTTCTAGGGAGTTTTTGCTGTCACGATTTTCCAGAGACTTTATTTCTCCCTGCTTTTTAGATGACCGCCTTTCCCTTTCTGCAGATTCCTATACTTGGCACAGGACAAAGAAGCAAGTCAGGAGACTGGGCTTGAGTGAGGATCTAGTCGTTCTTTCGAAGCGTCCCTCTCTTCCTGTGAATTTCAGGAAAGGGAGCAAAGCCTTAATGAAGCTTGTAAAAGACTTTGCGGCTGGTCGGAAATTGCCTCTCCCTCCCCGGCTGCCTTCGTCGAAGCCGGCGACTCCTACCCCCAGCGTCCATGAGGGGGAGGCTGAGGTCACTTCTGGAGCTACCCCCTCCCCTGGTCAGAAGCAGGGTGCTTCTCCAGTTGGACCTCGAGCTTCTCAGGGAACGCAGCATGGGAATTCCGAGGGAACTGGGGAAAGTGTTCCCTTGGAGTTTAGGAGGAAAAGAGACAGGGAACCTCCTAGTGCTGATGTGGTGGATCTGGAGGCAGATGTTACCACTCCTGAGGCGAAGCGCCCTGCCCGTGAGCTTCCAAGTACCCCCTTCCCGGAGGAAAACGCAGAGTTCCACTACACTGCTGGTGACAGCGTGGACGTGTCAGGCCTGCTTTCTGATTTTGGGGCCGTCTTGGCTAACCGTCTCACCAAAACTGTGACTTCAACCTCTCATCAAGTGCTTCAGTACATCCAGCGTACCTCTAAGGTTCTGCTGGCGTCTGCTGAGCTGGCGGCTCTCAGCCGCCTGAGTGATGAAGAACTCACGATCACACTCAGGGCTCCTCCTCCTGACCGCCTGGCCATGGTAGAGAGGGATATTTCTTTGATAAGCTCTTTGAAGGATAAGCTGGCGAGGCAGGAGGGCGAGCTAGAGGAGGTAAAGAAGCAGGCTGGTCAGTGGCGGCTGCAGGGGGAGAGGGCTGTGAAAGAAATAGCTAAGCTGGGGGCTGATTTGAAGGAGAGCCGCCTGTCGATGGATCGAGCTAACCTCTCTTTGGCTGAGATGGGGCACTTAAAGGGGAGAGTGGCTGATTTGGAGGAGCAGTTGTCCGGAGCTAACTCAACTTTTGAACAGGCTAAAGGAGAATGGAAGAAGGAGAAGGAGACCTTGGCAGAGGAGACTGAAGCTGCGGTGGATGCTAGCTTCGCGAGCGGTGCAAACTCTTCCCTGGAGTTGGTGATGGAGGTGATAGGGGAAATGTTCCCTACCTTTGATGAGGAAAACTTCCGGAGCCTTTATACCGCCAAGAATGAAGCTCGGGCGGCCAGTCAGCCTGAGGCAGATGCCGACACTCGCCAGGATGCTCCGTGATGCTTCTTTCTTGTAATAGTCTTACTTTTCTGTGCTGAGCCTGTGTTCTGGCCAGCTTGCTTGTAATATTTGTCACTTTGGTTTCTTTGCCTTAACTTTGTAAAGACCTTCTACCCTTCACGGGTCTTGTTTGTGGAATATTTTTCTTTTCTTTGCTTCTCTAAGGTATGCTTGATCTAGAACTCAGGGGATCCTCCCCTAATGTTGGTTGTACCTAGCATAGCTTTTCCTTGTTTTCTGTTTGGAATCCAGGGGGCTTGCCCCCTGTCTGCCCAAAGGTAGGCAGGGAGGTCTGCGTTTCTTATATAAGGTTGGGGATCTTGCCCCCAGCCCTTGTTGATCTGGTCTATCCCTGGCTTTTGTTCAAAGTCCAGGGGGCCTGCTCCCTGCCTGCCCAGAGGTAAGCAGGGAGGTTATGCGTTTTTTATACAAGGTTGGGGAGCTTGCCCCAGTCCTTGTTGATCTGGCCTGTCCCTGGCTTTTGTTCAAAGTCCAGGGGGCCTGCTCCCTGCCTGCCCAGAGGTAAGCAGGGAGGTTTGCATTTTTTATACAAGGTTGGGGAGCTTGCCCCCAGTCCTTGTTGATCTGGCCTGTCCCTGGCTTTTGTTCAAAAGTCCAGGGGGCCTGCTCCCTGCCTGCCCAGAGGTAAGCAGGGAGGTCTGCGTTTTTTATACAAGGTTGGGGAGCTTGCCCCCAGTCCTTGTTGATCTGGCCTGTCCCTGGCTTTTGTTCGAAAGTCCAGGGGGCCTGCCCCCTGCCTGCCCAGAGGTAAGCAGGGAGGTTTGGAATTTTTGTTGGGGTGTTCATTTTCTTTAGTTTTGGCAACAGGGGGGCCTCCCCCTATTGCCCCCTGCTCGTTTGTGTGTGAAAACGCAAGTTTGAACAGGCAACGAGTATGAATCTGAAGCTTTCTCATTTCTTTATAAAACTTTTTGACATAAGGGTGGTCGGAGCCGTCGACATTCTTTGACCGTTCTCCGCCATTGTTTTCAGCAAAATAAAAACTATCTTTAGACTTGGTTTAGACATAATATTTCTTCAGGGTGTCCGCGTTCCAGTGAGCCTTCAACTCTTGTCCTTCAAGGTTGGCGATTTTATATGTGCCTGGTCCCAGGATTTGAGTTACTTGGTATGGACCTTCCCAGTTGGCACTTAGTTTCCCGTGCTCCCTGGATTTTCCAACAGCCTGCGTTTTTCTGAGAACCAGATCACCCATCTGAAAATTTCTCTGGTGTACTCTTCTGTTGTAGGCTTTCCTCATTCGTTGCTGGTAAGCGACGATGTTGGTACTGGCCTCCTCCCTTATCTCACTGACTAGATCTAAGGCCTCAGTCATGGTAGCTTCATTCTCAGCTCGGTCGTATTGCAGGGAGCGCAGAGATGGGATCCTGGCCTCAATTGGTAGTAGAGCCTCTGCTCCATATAATAGGTCAAACGGGGTCTGGCCCGTAGATTCCTTTTGGGTGGTCCGGATTGACCAGAGTATGCTGGGAAGCTCGTCAGCCCATCTGCCTTTGAGGTCATCTACCATTTTCTTAAGGCCATTTAAGATCTGCTTGTTGGCTGCCTCTGCCTGTCCGTTGGTTTGAGGATGGCAGACGGCCGAGTAGGCAACCGCGATGCTATGGCTTTCTAGCCAGATTCTCAGGGGATCATTGTCAAACTGCCTGCCATGATCAAACACCAACATTTTTGGCAGGCCGAATCTAGTGATAATATTCCGCCATATCACTTTTCTGACTGCTGGTTCGGTAATGTTGGGCACTGCTTCAGCTTCTATCCATTTGGTGAAGTAGTCTATAGCCACGATCAAGAACTTCCTGCCCTCGGTGGCCACCGTGAAAGGTCCTAGTATGTCCATCCCCCACTGAGCGAAGGGGATGGGGGATAGGATTGGCCTGAGTTCCTGGGCCGGGACATGGATTGACGGAGCGAAGAGTTGGCATTTTCTGCACTTCTGGGTCAGGCTTCTGGCATCTCTTAGCATGGTAGGCCAGTAGTAGCCTGCCCTCAGGGCCTTGTGGGCCAACGATCTTCCTCCGATGTGATGTCCACAGATTCCTGAGTGGATGTCCTCCAGGACTTCGGTAGCCTGGTCTGCCCCAGGCATTTGAGCAGGGGGTAAGTGAAAGATTTCTTATAGAGTTCTTCATCAATGATTATGAACCAGGCTGCTTTGGCCTGTACCTTCCTCTTTTGTATCGGATCTGATGGCAGGATGCCATGCCTTTTGAACTGGATGAGGGGGGTCATCCAATTTTCCGGCCCTTCCTCGACGGTGCTAATTGCCTGACAGGCGCTGGTAGATTTTTCGTGCAAGACATCAACCCACACCGATCTCCGTATGTCTTGTAGGCTGGAGCTGGCCAGTTTTGACAGAGCGTCGGCTCGGTTGTTCTGGGATCGAGGGATTTGCTGGATTTCGTAGGACTTTAGGCCCGACAACTCTTGTTTTGCTTTTTCAAGGTATGTGGCCATGGTCAGGTCTCTGGCCTCATACTCTCCGTTAATTTGATTAGCAATGAGCTGAGAATCGGTAGCTAGTGTAACTCGCTCTGCCCCTGCGGCTTTAGCCAGTTTTATCCCTGTGAGCACAGCCTCGTATTCGGCCTCGTTGTTTGATGCCGGGAAGGTGAATCTGAGTGCATGCTCAAAATCCACTCCCTCAGGGCTGGTTAGCACGACGCCTGCACCTGCACCATTGGCTGTTGAGGATCCATCAGTGTGCACGATCCACTCCTCGGTAGGGGGCTCCTCTTCCCCTGAATGAGAGCATTCAGCCAGGAAATCGGCCAAGGCTTGGGCTTTGATGGCTGTCCTTGGCTGGTATGATATCCCCAGCCCACTTAACTCGATCGCCCATTTCAGCAGTCTCCCTGATTTCTCAAACTTTTCCAACACTTTTTCCAGTGGTTGGTCGGTGAGGACCACAACGGGATGTGCGTCAAAGTAGGGTCTGAGTTTTCTGGTTGCAACGATGACTGCATAGGCGGCTTTTTCTATTAAGGGGTAATTTCTTTCTGCTGTTCCCAGGGCATGACTCACAAAGTAGAGGGGTTGCTGTGAGCTTGCTTCCTCCCTTAGGATGACGGCACTTACCGTTGTGTTTGTGACAGCAATGTATAGGTACAGTTTTTCTCCGGCTACCGGCCTTGCCAGGGTAGGGAGTTTCTTTAGATGCTCCTTCAATTGCTCGAAGGCTTTCTTTTGTTCATCCTCCCATTTGAATTGCTTGTTGCCTTTTAATATTTTGAAGAAGGGGGTGGACTTGTCTGCTGACCTGGCGACAAACCGAGCCAGGGCGGCCATTCTGCCTGCGAGCCGCTGAACATCCCTGATAGTTTTAGGCTCCCGGAGGTCTAGGACCGCCTGAACTTTCTCGGGGTTGGCGTCTATCCCCCTAGAGCTGACCAAGAAACCCAGGAATTTTCCGGATCGGACCCCGAATGTGCATTTTTTCGGATTCAGCTTCATCTTATATGACCGCAGGGAAGAGAATGTCTCCTGAAGGTCTGTCAGATGCTCTTTGTCCCCTTTACTTTTGACGATCGCATCGTCGACATAGGCTTCTAAGTTTCTTCCTTTTTGATTTTCGAAGACTTTGTCTACCAACCGCTGATAGGTGGCGCCGACATTCTTCAGCCCAAATGGCATCATCTTGTACATGTAGGTGCCATGGCTGGTTATGAAGGCGCACCTCACTCTGTCTGGCTGCCAGAGGTACACCTGATGGTACCCTGAGAACGCATCCAGAAAACTTAGCGTGGTGTATCCACTAGTGGCGTCCACTAGTTGATCTATCTTGGGCAGAGGGTAGCAGTCCTTAGGGCAAGCCTTGTTAAGATTTGTAAAGTCTACGCACATTCTCCATGCTCCTGATGACTTTTTTACCATCACAACGTTTGCTAACCACTCAGGATAGTCACAGACTTCGATGAAATCCGCCTTCAGGAGCTTGTCTATTTCTTCTTTTATTGCTGCATCCTTTTCTGCGGACATGTTCCTTTTCTTCTGCTTCACAGGGCGAGCCTCCGGATTAATGTTCAGCTTGTGAACAATAAAAGCCGGGTCGACCCCTGGCATCTCTACTGCAGAGTAAGCGAATACGTCCCTATTTTCTCTCAGGACTGTAATTAGTTCCTTTTGGTAGGACTCCTCCAGGTCGGCCCCTATAAAGACCTGCCTTTCTGGTTCTAAGTCCACTAGCATGCTTTCCCCTTCAGGCTCTAGGTGGACTGATTCTTGCTGGGCAGTCGGGATCTCACCTTCCCTGCTGGGAGAGCATTGGGCTTTTCGCTTTCCTTTTCTTTCTGTCTCATGGGCTTGCAGGGCCACGGAGTAACAGTGTCTGGCCGACTCCTGATCCCCATGGACCTTCCCTTCCATGCCAAAATCTGTTACATAGGCTATGGTGAGGGCCCTAATGGATACAGCAGCTTCTATTTCATCTAGGGTGGCTCGACCTATCAGGGCGTTATATGCAGATTTGGCATCCACCACAACAAATGACGCCCTGATATTTCTGGCCGAGGTTCCCTCCTCAAACGTCACCGGCAGATCGATAACTCCCATGGGTAGCATGCCTGCCCCATTGAACCCATACAAAGATCCGGGGGCTGGCCTCAAGTGTCTTTTTTCAAGGTTCATTTTCTCAAAAGCGTCTTTGTATAAGAGATTTGTGTAGGCACCAGTGTCCACCATACACCTCTTGACAATGTGGTTGCTAATTTCAAGGGTTAAGACCAGAGGGTCACTATGCGGGTACACGACTCTCCCTGCATCTTCAGGAGTGATGCTTAGGGTAGTGCCTTTTGGACTGCCTGCCCTCTCGGCGTAGCAAATTTGGTTCCGCAGCTCGCGGATCTGCCTTTTCTGGCTACGCCTGCTGGTCCGCCCCTCTGCATCTCCTGATACTACATGGATGACCATGCGATTTTGGGCCGAGCCCTCAGGTTTGTCTGCCGCCTCTTTCTGGGGTTTGTTCCTTGCTGCATAGTTACTCAGCCAGCCGTTTCTTATTAGTTTCTCTATTTCGTCTTTTAAGTGGCGGCATTCCTCCGTGGTATGACCTATGCAATCGTGGAACGTGCAGAATTTTTTGGGATCCCCTTTCGGGCTGCGCGGCTTGTTTGGACGTGCCCACTTCGCCGTTTCTTTTTCTAACTCGAAGATTTCTGCTCTCGGCATGTTGAGGGCCGTGTAGCTGTCAAACCTTGGCTGGTATGCTGTGTGTTCCTTCTTGGGAGTGTCTCCCTCTTCTCTCTGCTTGCCTGGCTCATTTCTGCCACGTCCACCCTGCGGTCCCCCCTGCGGCCTTGTTTGGCCTGCAGGGGTATCCGGCAGGCTGTGAAACTCTTCCTGCAGAATAAACCCTTCAGCAATTTTCCTGGCCATGGCCAAGGTTTCTGGCTGGGCCCTGATCATCTGATTTTTCATTTCTCCTGGGAGCAGGGAGATAGTCAGGGCGTAAGCAGCGGTGGAGTCATCGATCTCCCTGACTTGCTGGTAGGATAGGTCAAACCTCCTTAGGTACTCCCTTACACTTTCACCCTTTTTCTGCTTTAGGGTCATAAGATCGAAGCGAGTAAGGCGTCTCCTTTTGTTCCCAGCATATTATTCGAGGAAGATCTCGGCCAACTCTATGAAGAACTTGATTGATCCTTGGCGGAGATCCCTGAACCACCCTTGTGCGAGCCCTACCAGGGTGGTTGGGAAGACTTTACACCAGATAGCGTCATCCACGTCGTACATGCCCATGTGGCTCTCGAATGCCGCCAAGTGGTCCTCTGGGTCTGTTGTCCCGTCAAACTTAATGGTCGGCATTTTAATTTTCGAGATGGGGTATTCTTGTACCTCAGGATGAAGTGGGGTTTTTGTGGGCCTGCCTACCATTCGTGACCTGCTTTCCCCAGACTGGTTACCGTGAATATCCCATTGTCTATGGATCGGTTTCCTCGTACTGGGGGAGCGGTGCCTTGGAGGCGGCCTGCTTGCTGCTTCGTCTTCTGTCTCAGTGGAGATTTGCCTAGGTCTCTTTATCTGAGAGTGGCAGAGGTTCTCATCCTGGTGGTATCTAGATTCAAGCGGTTGCCCCCGGTTGAGCCTAGACTGCAGGCTTTGGGACAAATCCGGGGCTGGCTGCTCCTTGACCGCCGGCGTTAACCTGGAGAAGACCCCGCCCTGCTTTTCTCCCAGGCGCTTAGATATGGGCTCCCTGTGCCTCATTCGCTCCTGCAATCCCTGGGATAAACCTCTATGCTCTCCAGACGCGGATTCTGTTGTGTGAATGGAGAATGCCTGCTGCTGGGCAGGTGGCTCTGGGCTGCCTGTTGTGATACGCCTTTGCACCTGCGCGTATACTTGTGCCGTCCTTCTTGCTTTCCTCTGAGCGCTTCTGGCGGCGGTCCGCTTCGTGCCCCCGGCTCCATCCCTGCTTATTGAGGGTGGCTGCCTGGGGGCCGTTGCGACCCTGCCTACCAGGTCCTCAGGAGTGAACTCCTGGTTTAGCATCGCAGAGAAGAAGGCGGCTGTCTGCGCCATCTGAGCTGGGGTCAGATTCAGAGTGTGCCCTGGGTGTGTCCCCAACTCAGGTGTTACAGCAGCGTTTGGCACGCCTAGGAGACTGGTTCCTCCCACCCCCAGGATCGTGGCGGGAGGAATCCTCTCTGGCTGTGGCATGCCATACAGGGGGGTCACCGGTGGGACCGTCGGACCCGCCCCTGCACTGGCGTCAACGATTTCTGGCATGATTAATTTGATTGGTTTAGTTTTCTGTAATTAGGAATGGTTGATTTTTGTGGGTAATTCGTGAGCACAACCGTTCTCCCCACAGACGGCGCCAAATTGTTCCGGTCACGGAAACAATTAACCCGGTCTCGGATCCCGGGTCGTAAATTGAAACGTTGATAAGTAATGGACAGCTTGAATTCCCTTGACCTCTCTTTTATCCCTCTCCTATGATCGGACCTTCCCGGCGGAGTCGGCCTGCTCCCTGCACAACGAACGCACAGGGCCTCGGAGGTTGTTCGAGGGAACCCTCTCCGATGCCTAAGTTAGTCCGTGAAATGCCTTGATGAACCTAGCTCGTGAGGAACTAGGCGGCGTTTTTAGGAGTAAGAGTCTAGAGAGAGAAAATCCAACCCCTTTCTTGTGGGAAAGGGTTGAGTATTTATACCTTCCCATAAGAGAGGGAAGTAGGAGGGGAATGGATGGATGAGGAGGTGACAAGTGGCGTCTTCCTATCCACCCATTCCTAATTACCTTAGGCGAAATGACGGGAGGGCCCCTGGGGGTCTTGGCCCCGTCAATCAGGGACATCCCCAGGGCAGGCGGATTTTGAACCGTGACCGCTGGGCTCTAGCAGGCTGTGTTGGCTTGCTGGCCCGGCGGTCGATTGCTTTCCTTAGCGTTTATGTTTCTATTTTGGCTGCTTGCCAGGGACTGACCATTGAGCTTTATAGGCGTTCCTCTGGGGCCTGCCTGGCAGGCGATTATTGACAGGCTGCCGACCCCAATCAATATTGTTCCAATATTTTAAGTTTTCTCCGAAGGCTTATTTTTATTATATCATTTAATGTTTTCCATTTTTAATTATTTTTGATATAGTAATACTATTATTTTTCCATATGGTATATAATGGCTGGGAGAACGTTCGAGTTACTCCCCACTGACGTGGCTGTTATGTTTTTAACATGACAGGTTTTTGCTGCTGGGTTTTGGGTGTGAGCTAGCGAGTAGCGTGGATCCTACTCTTTCTTCATTCTTGCAATTTATGGATTTGTTTAACCCGTTTGGTGAATTTTCTTTTTAGTTCTTTTGTAAAAAGAGGCCTTTGTATTGACTTACCATTTCTTTTAATAAGATATAGTTTGTCAGTGTGTTTTAATCCCAACTCTACAGTGTTTCCGCCACTGTGTTGCGATAGATTTTCTAGGGGATTACATCGAAAAGAAAAATTTCTAGACACTTATTTACTAACACAATCTACATACAATTTTGTTCCTTCTAGATTTTATAGATTGTAGCCACCATACTAGTCTTATGCTTTTCATTGTGTGCAAAAGAAATCAACTGAATTGCTTGTCTCATGCTTTTAAAATGAGCCATAATACCCAGCCCATCCAATTGAAAATAGAACTCTAAGATTGAGTAGCAAACTCGCATTTGAAGAAAAGGTGAAGATGATCCTCAACATCATTATAGTGCATAGACAACATCTATTTGCTAATTGGAAACCACGTTTTTTATTTGAAACTGATTCAAATGGCCTGGTTCGCCAAGAGTTTAAGTGATTCGCCGATGACTTTTCCATGACCCCTGAGTATACTTCACCCTATTTCAATTTCGAGAAGAAAACTCCAGTCTAAGAGTGCCCTTTATCTCATTTCAATTTTGAGAAGGAATCTCCAGTCTAAGGGTGCCCTTCTGCCACTGGGGTATGAAAAGAATTGGACTAAGGGAAAGGGTATAGAGAATGAACTGAGTTCCACAACAAAGCACAGGAACAGAACTCACTCAATTGAGGTGGTTTGAGCTCTCAACTCACATCCTAGCGCATAGTATTAAGACCCTAAACCCACACACACCTTAAGTTAGCCTGCAACCTAGCACAAGAACTAGCTTAAAATATGCAACAGATAGTTTTGTGAGGCTAAACTCAATTTTTATTTATTCATAATCTGCCTAATACAAAGCAAGTGAGAATCTTTATATAAGCCTCACATAATACAGTTTCAAAGTTCTAAAATTTACATCCAAAGGCTGAGATTACAAATGATAAACAAACAAAATGCGTTAAGAACAAAGCTGAAAATAAAGTGAGTTGCATGCATCAGATGTTTGTTGGCTTGTGCAGGCTGATGCAACTTGTTCTTTGTGGTGTCATGGCTGGAGGCATTAAATGCCCCCCTTAGCTTCTTGTTCAACTATGTTTTGGACCGGTAGGAACAATTCAAAAGTATTTTAAACCCTTCACAGGTTGTCTGCTCCAAAAGAGGAAAGTTTTGAATTTCTGAAATCTGTTTCCTAGTAACAAATTTGGAAGTCCCCAAAGTTAGTTCCGGTCTAAGAACAAGCTTCACTTAATTACCAATTCTACAAGGTTCCGTGAAGACTTCAATCTCGATCAATGCTATCCGAGAAAGCACCAAATCAAGTTACCTGAAGCAGACTCCGGGTCAAAGAGGTTGTTTCAGCTAGTTTTGAATCTCCATTTCCTCACTCTACCTCGGAAACTATCTCATGTAATAGAGATCATGTAACATTTCTATCTTATTGCTGGTGAGCTTTAACGCGAAGTCTAATGGACTAACGAGCCGTGAGGATAGCTACTAGGTTGAATCCTCGATTGACCTGGGGGCTATACTTTAACTTTAGCCTTGTCCAAGCCTTAGTCAAAGTGGGGGCTTATGTAGACACCACGATTTGTACAAGGTGACTATTAGATTCGTCGACCAGCACCAGATGATGATGGAACTGCAACACACTTCCATATTACATGTTTTGGATGATTTTTTTTCAATAGTTCAGATCTAAATACTAAAGATCTAGACTGTCTTAGTTGAGTCGTTCTGGTCGCGTCGACACTAATTACATTTAATTCCGATTTCGGGACCCCAAATCGTTCCCGAAATGCAAAATCAAACCCCACTCACCAAGTCAAGACCACGTCAAGCCTCGAAAAACAAGCCCGAAACCAAAACCCTAACGGTGTCGCGTTGCCTTGACGCGCAAGATACCCCAAGATAGTAATTCGATCACGTATCTCGTCATTTAGAAAACTTTTTCAATGTGCGGCACTCAGCCACTGAAACTCATGCCACGACTGAGTCACACTTTTGAGTCGGATGAGGCCAGGCGCCTCAGGCCCTAGTCGCCTTATGGCATGCGCCTAAGCCCAGATTTTAACAAAAAATTTCCTATAAATACGACCCTTACCTCGATCATTCAACATACAATTTGATGAATTTGCTAGATCATACGACCCTTAAGTTTGTAATTTGCTAGATCTACGAAAAACACAATTCAATCCTTCGAGATTTATAAGAATTCATAATTCGATGAATCCTAAGCCCTAATTTCCCGATCCTTGAATTCGTAATTTGATCAATCCTATTGGTTACGTATATACTTTTTCTATAAAAAAATATGTTATTCCTCGAATTGGACCCACCACAAATAAATCGATATACTAGTTCTTTGAAGTCGAATTAAAACGGTTCTTAACCCAATTAATTCACTACGTTCTTAGCGTAAATTGAGCATTGTAGATGTTATATAGTCATCCTTCATCCCGTAAAAGTCGTTATCGTCAATAGGTTATTAACACTTAATCTAGATCTTTCGATTCGATTTAAATAAAGGTCTTGAAGTTATGCATTATTATTTTTGTAGGCCAACGGGTTCATATTACCCACCAAATCGTGTAGACACCCAGATTAGGACCTGGTGGCTGCAGGAGTGCCCAAAAAATACCCGATGACGATCAGACTGCAAAGCGACGCGGGTTCACGATGTTTTAGATTGTTTTCTATAGAACGGACCAAATAAATTACTTGGAAAAATTAAACTAACATCTTGGCAGCCTTAGTCGTGTCGTTACGGTTGCTTAGACACTAATTAGAGTCAATTCTGACACCGGGACCCCGAGTCGGTCCGGAAACACGAACCGAGTCAGCACCGCGCCAAGTGAACCCCGGGATGCACACCCGAGGCCCACTAAACACCACGGCGCTAGGTTAAAACCGGGGAAGACTTAATCCCCAAGCTTGATATTATACACCCACTTCTCGGTTTTGGAAAGTATCAAAATCGTATCTTCAAAACTCCGAGCGCCTCACCTTGCGGGTCTGTGTCTTCACGCACCTAAACCCAGGCGCCAAAGTTCTGGTGCGCCTGGGCTCAGGCGCCTATCCGGGTGACGAGGACCGAAAAACACCTATAAATACCCCCCCTTCACCCCTTTATTTTGACACACAATTCAATTCTCTTCCCTCTTCACTCGTAAAGAGTTTCTCGCTAAGGGTTCGCTCTCCGACACCCGAGACAAACGATTTAATAGATCGTAGTTCCGAGAAAGTGACATCGATGCTACTCCTCACCTTCAAGCACTCCTCTTGATCCCGAGGTGCCTGTTATCGACTAACTATACCAAGTCTAGTGGGGTTCTGCCGGATTAGCCACAGAACTAACAAGTAGTAGCGGATCTCTGCCAGAATAGCCGCAGGAAGGGCCAACGGTAACGGAACTCTGCCAAAATCACCAAGCAAGCTAGAAGGATCTGCCTTTGTAGTCGAATATTCACTAGGTTGTCGTCTAAACAAAACTTTACATTGTCGCACCTTTATTATTATGCACTACGATAATACTAAGTGTGGACACTAGGTCCACGACACTTACTAAAACACGTAACGTCCCAACTTCAACCGCAAACACCAAAATACACTAAATAGACCCGAGTAATTCTGAGATCCATTCTCAACTATCTATGCATCGTGTCCCGCTTAGTGTATATTTCGAGGGTGCAACTCCTCACAATGTGTTTTACTTACATTCGCATTTACAGATTTTCGTATGATTTATTGCTTTTATGACCTTATAATCGCATGCTAAATCACCTAACACGGAATTCAAAACGTAAAACAACTAAAACTGAACAAAGCGATGGTCGGGTTCCGTATTATTCCGGGTGCTCGTCATGTACGGTTCGATGCATCCTTATTAATACCGAACCGACGCATCTTAAGCAGAATACTAGATAAGGTATATCACGAGAACGACTAATATCCGTATTATCGTGTTAAAACTGACTTGCTAATACGTATAATACTAGTACTCTTTACTCTTCTATGTGCATCTTTTCATGGCCTGCTTGTCACGTGAAATCGCATGCAAAGAATGTAAACACAACTACTTCGACGACAAAACATACTTGTCCTTAAACAACCGACGTAGCAAAAGGTATAGAGTGAAAACAATGGATGTTACAGTACTTCCGCCACAACAAAAGAACAAAGTTATCAGCCCACCGATTGATTAGTAGAGGCCGCTATAGTGCGGGGGGGATTGGGTGTTGATATCTATCTGATGTTGGCTTCCCAATACGTACCCTCACCCCTTACTCAGAATCAACGGTTTTCGGATGTCCGAAAACCATTGGCAATGAGAGTCATTCCAGGCATGGAGTGCTTAAGGGTACAAGTCTTTATCTTTAGGTCCCGTGCCCCTCAACTTTGAGACGGCTAAGGATTAAAGTTGACTTGAACGGTTTCCGAGTCCCCATAATTGACCAAGTGGCGACTCCACAAATCGGCAACGAATTCAGTTCACTAAAAAGGTCCCCTTACAAAACATATCGGCCTTTAAACATTTACAACCACGACTCTATCGATTCCAAACAGAAACACGGGTGCCCGCACCCGTCTATTACAAGTCCGGATCGTCATCCAAATCGAGGTCCGAAACATCGCCCCGTATGCGAGATCGGACCGGCCCCTTACCGGGAGGGGGTCGCGTGGGTGGATACCGCCATACATTGAAAAACTGGGTCAGTCCCGCGCGCGGGGTGCCTGGCGGTGCGGACGGACGTCCACAGTTTGACGACTCCGCTGGGGACTTGAAAACAAGTTTCTAGTGGTGGTGTAACTTGAACGAAGTCGGTGAAGCCCATTTACTAGTTTATAGTTGTGGTCACAACAGGTTTTGGCCCTAAAAAGCCCACCCTAACCAATATCAGGACAAATCGACCTCTTCGCGGTAAGATCCTTATTGACACGCGGAGAGATCCTCGGTTGACGCTCCGGCCGCTTAACGCGTACCTCGCGGGAATACTAAACGGGTAGTTCTGAGCGGACGGTATAACACTCGTTTTCCCAAATGATTTGTCAATACCTAAGCAAAGACTGTAATCCCCTAGAAATTCTAACGCAATACAGTGGCGGAAACACTGTAGAGTCGGGATTATAACACGCTGTAACTATGTTTTGATAAAAATTTAAATGATAAAGTCAAACATTAGGCCCTAAATAAAATGGCCAAAATTAAATAAATCCACAAAGGGGTTTAACAATCCACAAAACAAAATTATTAAAATTAATCGAGCGAGGATCATGTCTGCCCGCTAGCCCACACCCGGAAACATGCATACCTGTCATGTTAAAAACATAACAGCCACAATCAGTGAGGTGCAACGTCAACGTTCTCCCAGCCGTATAACAGGATTTTAAAACAAAAATTACTAATATAGGAAAATAGTAAAAATGGAAAACAGTAAAACAGCATATTAAAATAAGCTTTCAGTGCAAAACCAAAATATTAAAATGGGTTTCCGAAGAAACATAAAAATATTTGTCAACCTGCAACCAATTTATATCGATAATAAATAAAATAATCAATGGTGGCGTTATGGATAGGGTTAATGTAGAATCTAGACTTTCACTAGGACAATACTAGAAACTAGCTTCGAGAACTGTAGACTTAACTCATAACAGAATCCAGTCTCTAACTAGGCAACTCAACTATAACAGGACTGCGTGCAGCGAGGTCCTGGTTTAAGTAGTGCACACCCCTCCTGGATACAAACCATATCCAGTTCAACCCGACGCGACTTATACGATGCGATATCTAAGTTTAAGGTAAATAAACACTCTCCTGAACACAAACCATGCTCAGTTCAACAACCAATGCGCCCCATAAAGACACACCAGCTTTACAGTTGATGGCAAAACGTACATCCCAAACTATATTACTCTAAACTCACACTTGTCCTTATTGCATAACTCCAAAACAGGGTCATTATCGATACTTTAAAAGATATAATCATTGTAAACATTATGGAGATAAAAGGAGTAATCACAATATTCTAAAAGAGGAGACTTTCTATTTGAGGAAGCTTCTATTTTTAGAAACTTTACTAAGAATAACATCATATCAAAGTAGCGAAAATATTAGTTTATACTAATTCAAAATCTTTAGTAAACAATATAGATTTATAAAACTAATACTTTCGGCCTTAACGATATTAATGGTTAAAGTGAGAACATTTGAGTTTATGAAATTACTGAAATATCATACAAGTGTTTATAAAATGATTAAAAATGTCTTAAACATTTTAATACTACTAATTAGGGTGTTTTCAAAATTTATAAAGCTAAAATTCCCTAATTACTATTAGTTTCGACAATACGTTTATAAATAGGATTTTACTGCAAATGTTAAATTAAATCTTTTAACGTCTTTTATTTAATTAAACCAATGAATATATTTAGAGTATGTTAAAGGATGATTTAACTCTTAAAGTTTCAGATTTAAATATTTTCAAAATTGCTGGAAAAATAATTCTTTTAGGTAAGACGGAGCATTTTAACGATAAATGGTAATTTGTCCAAAAATTAATACTATTAATTAAAGATTTTAATAAATAGTACAAAAATTACGTAAAAAAGTTAAAATATATTCATGGACATTTTTACAGAAAGTAAAATTTTCCAGAATATTAAAACTCGGTTTTTAAAGCATTTTCTCGTTAATCGTCTAATCCCGACAATAACGATCAATAAAAATAGAAATTACAAAACGATTTACGTATTAATATCCAAAATTTATTATTAAACTTAAAAATTATTATTTTCCAGAAACTAATATTTTTCCAGATTTAATTTTAGAACCAGAAATCGTGAATTTAAACGACAAACACGGTTTTAACGATAAACGATGATTTAAAGTGATTAATTAATTCATCCACTTAACAATTCCGAAAAATTATGAAACAATTCAGAAAATTCTATATCATCAGAAAGTTTCACCACGTCAAAAACAGATTAAAATAAAATGTTTAAGTACTAGAACTAAAATCGGCTTTTAATCGTTTTTGTCCGTAAACGGTAATAATTCAATAATCGATAACTAAAATATCAGAAAAATACTAAATTATTAAAAATCATCAAAATCAACATTTTTACAGAATATAAACATATATTACATGTTTAGGCCGAATATTACGATTTTACAAATTAATATGACGATTTAATCGTTAATCTCGTAAAAGCGATAAAAATACCGAAACATATAAATTTTCAACTTTTAAAAAATTTTCAGATTTTATGACATACGTATATTGCCAAAATAAAACATAAAAAATATATACATGCAAATACTCAATTAAAATCACGAGATACCGAGTAACATCGACGTTACCTCTACTCCAAGTCTGAATCGATTATATATTCGTCGGCCTCGGGATTGTCCACAAATTCTACCAAACACGAAAATCATGGCAGAAAAATACCATGAGAAAACTAATAAAAATCAAGGTAAATAATGATCGAAAACGACGTCGATTATTACCTTAACGAAGGAATTGGAAAGAGGATTAATTCGACGCTAAAAAATGAGATGATTAGGACTCGAATTGAACGAAAATCAGCCAAGAGAAGATGAGGAGTAACACGGCCAAAGGATGATGAGGAAGATGTTGTAGTAATTTTTTTGTTAATGCAAAAATGAATGTAGAGTAAAGGAGGATATGGAGGTTACTACACTTTAAAGAGTATGAATGAAATTAAAGCTCCAAAATGAGAAATTCAAAGTGCATCTAGACCCAAAGTTGGCCGGCCAAGAGTAGAAGAGAGGGAGTAGGAAGAACTTGAGTAGTAAAGCCTCAATTTAATGAAAAGAAAAGAATCTTATGTTTACGGTTTAAAGTAATAAAATGAAACGTGTTAGTAAAACGTATTTAAATTTGTAACCAGAACTTAGTCGGTCCAAAATGTGAGGAAATGGCCTCAAATAATTTATAAGTTGATAAAAAGTATAATCGTAAAATAGTTAAAGGCATTTCAAGGTAATTCGAGTAAACCTCGCGTAAGAAAATAATTATTCGCGAAACTTCGTAATAAAATCATTAACGACTAAATTTTTGTAAATAAAAATATTTACTAGTTGAAAATATTATATAAACGTATTCAAACATTTTTAGGAAAAGGAATAACTTAAATCTGAGCTTAAAAACGTTAATTCGTAAAGAAATAGAATTCCGCGCGGAAAATAAATAGTTTACGAGGAAAATCAAATAAATGGATTTAAAAGAATTAAAAATCTTTTTAAAATATAAATAAATATCATTAAACTCAAAAATGAAAATAGAGCTTGCAAAAATATGAAATGAAAGGCCGAAATGTGACAGAGACATAACGGTAAAGACAAAAACGCTAGGAAAAATAGCGGGTGTTACAATCCTTCCCACTAAAAGAAAGTTTCGTCCTCAAAACTAAGGGTAAGTAGAAAGTAGTAGAAATTACCTCACTCGAAAAGATGAGGGTACAAAATTCGCATAAAAATGTTACTTTAAAAGAAAACTTTACATCTTTCAAAGTGATACGAAATCGAATGCAAATATTTATTCCAAGAGGAATTGGGCTAAGTTACCCGAAGTTTAAAATCTTTTAATTAATGAAATCGTAAAGTAAAGTTATTTGATAAAATAACGACGTCAAATAACATTAGTAAACAAACTCGAAGGAAACATGGTAACCAAAACATTTTCAAAATAAAAGTAAAACAATTTGATTAAGAATAATTCGATAATATTTCGTTTTATTTCAAAACAAAATTTAGTTTGGAGAAATCAAATTTTGTTGTTAGTAAAAATCGAAGCACTCATCAAACATTTTGAATAACAGATTCAAAAGTTCACCGACAATAAAACGAAAACTAATTTCGAAAATGTTGTCAAAGTAATTATGAAAGTTTTCAAAAATGTTATCAAACCCGAACATTCAAAATAATTTCGACAATGTTAAAATGTTTTATGTCACAATCATATAGAAATTGAAGTTTTTGGAAATGTGAAAGTCTTCATAAATTCCGTTCGCTTGAAAAATCAAAATTTGAATCAATTTCAAAATACTTTGAAATAATTTCTTAAGGCATTTCAAAACAGGTCTAAACAAGTGTTATCAACCAAAAATAAAACAAAAACGAAGTATATGGTTATGAAATTTATAACTCAAGGTGTTAAAATTTCACGAAAACCCAAAATGCTAAATTGTTCACAGTTTTTACAAAATGGGGAGTTTTAAAATTTGAAATTATGCTTCAAAATGTTAAAAGTTCATGAAATTCAAAAAATTTGTAGATTAGTCAAACTTTTCATAACACGAGTCTAGGAAAAATAATCAATGGATAAATAGAGTCAAAGTCAACGACAAATCTAAGCAAAAGTTTTCAAACCTGATAAAGAAGTCGAAAGGGATTGGCTGAAGAAGAAGAAGCGGGACTCAAGAGAAGCTAAGGGGAGGACGAATTTGAGAGTCAAATAGAACTCTCAAGGATTATAGAAGAAATTTATCATCTCGAGATTCCTAGCACGACTCTCACAAACACGGGTTCCTAATTGGCCCATCAAATAACGTTAAGTCCAATATTAGGCACTAGGTGGTACTACTCGGTCACAATCTCCAAAAATGTCTTACGTGACTATCCAATCGTTCAAGCGAGACGATACAAATCCACAATGCTTTTGAATCAAATCCACAATTAGGATTCCAACGGTTAACAAAACATACCCAAACCCTTGATCGATAAGGCTCCTAATTTCAAAACTCATAAGGTTTGAACTCGAGGTATGCTCAAAATTTCTCGAGTAAGGAACATTAAACTAGGTCCACCAATATAACAATGCTTGGGCACAGAATCCTCAAGATGATTACCAACATGTTTATAATGCCACATGTAAAGAAGTTGGGGAGAGTATAACAAATCCTCAAATACGCTCAAACCTATAGGTAATGGCGCAAACACTCACATCTTCAAACACGTCATTGGGCTAAGGTTTCTAATAGTTCCACCAAATTTCGTATTGTATCACCGAAACCACCAAAATATTTATTAAATCAACGAAGCCACAATCTCGTTGGTCTAAGGTTATAACAGTCCCAAAAAGATGATCCGTATTATAATATTCCTCAAAACAGCACAATAAAACCAAACTGTGATTGTGCAAGATAGTTCTCTTCTCTAGAGACAACAACAATTTATCCAAGTTAGATCACTCAACTCCAAAGTTCATAGATTACAACCTTAAACGACGATCAACAATCCAATCCTTAAGAAATACGGGTAATCTATGTCAACCAAAATTTCTAACGACATTAATGAAAACCTTCAATGGTACCACAACACTCAGTCTAACACCTTAAACAATACTCGATGATCCCAAATATTCGCGATGCGTCCATTAAATAAGCATTAGGTAAAGAATCCAAAGTAATATTATCAGTTACCCTTAGTTTGGTTCTAGGTTAGGTACTAGGTATCCATCAAATATGACATACTCTCTTACTACTCCCAAATATATCCAACTCTAAGTACCCCAAAATAATCAAGGTAACCTATAACCCAAGGTGCAGTGCCTAAAGTATCATCCTAATTCCATCAAGCAACATTTTGCTATTCAAATTAATCCTCAAGAATTTCTTACTTGCTTAGAAAGTAGGGCAGACTCAAAATCCTCAAACCAGGTAACAAGGGTTAACTAAACCACAAACATCTATAACACGGGTTCACTAAAACAGAATCCGGTCTAACCAAAGAATCTCAAGAGAAAGATGGTAGAATAGAATAATAGAACAAGGATTCACCAAGAGAATGAAGATGAGAATATATAAGAGAAGAATTGGAAGAAATAGAGGAAGGAAGAAAAGAAACGATGATCCTATATTACTAAGTTCTAGAGCCAAAGGAAAATCTTCGGGCATCCAGAGTTCACGAGGGAACTAAAAGGATTACTTCATCTTCTTGTAGAGGAACGAGCACACAAGTCTTGGGTCGCTCCATCTGGATCTACTACTGCAATGTCACAGAACAGGGATCTACTCTTGATCATCTAACATGTAGCTTGAGCAAACTAAACCGGAGCTGAAAAATCACCATCGACATCTTTCTTGGAGCACCAAGTTGCCCACTCGAGTCAGCAGGCGTTGAGAGTGCTAAGCAGGTCTTGTCCCGATCTGGAGCAGCATATCAGCATCTTGTTCTTTCATCTTCTTCTTGATAAAAGAAACAAATATTCAATGCTAGTCATTGAGTTACAAGAACAAATAATCCTAACAGTTAAGTCCTTATCTGTTTCTACCCATTTCTAATAATATTTTTATTTACTGTTTAAATAATTTACTGGTATTTTTCCTTAATTTCAGGTGTGTAAGCGTCGGGAGCAGTGATGCTCTGATACCAACTGTAATCCCCTAGAAATTCTAATGCGATACAGTGGCGGAAAGACTGTAGAGTCGGGATTATAACATGCTGTAACTATGTTTTGATAAAAATTTAAATGGTAAAGTCAAACATTAGGCCCTAAATAAAATGGCCAAAATTAAATAAATCCACAAAGGGGTTTAACAATCCACAAAACAATATTATTAAAATTAATCGAGCGAGGATCATGTCTGCCCGCTAGCCCACTCCCGGAAACACGCATACCTGTCATGTTAAAAACATAACAGCCACAATTAGTGAGGAGCAACGTCAACGTTCTCCCAGCCGTACAACAGGATTTTAAAACAGCAATTACTAATATAGAAAAATAGTAAAAATGGAAAACAGTAAAACAACATATTAAAATAAGCATTCAGTGCAAAACCAAAATATTAAAATGGGTTTCCGAAGAAACATAAAAATATTTGTCAACCTGCAACCAATTTATATCGATAATAAATAAAATAATCAATGGTGGCGTTATGGATAGGGTTAATGTAGAATCTAGACTTTCACTAGGACAATACTAGAAACTAGCTTCGAGAACTGTAGACTTAACTCATAACAGAATCCAGTCTCTAACTAGGCAACTCAACTATAACAGGACTGCGTGCAGCGAGGTCCTGGTTTAAGTAGTGCACACCCCTCCTGGATACAAACCATATCCAGTTCAACCCGACGCGACTTATACGATGCGATATCTAAGTTTAAGGTAAATATACACTCTCCTGAACACAAACCATGCTCAGTTCAACAACCAATGCGCCCCATAAAGACACACCAGCCTTACAGTTGATGGCAAAACGTACATTATCCCAGACTATATTACTCTAAACTCACACTTGTCCTTATTCCATAACTCCAAAACAGGGTCATTATCGATACTTTAAAAGATATAATCATTGTATACATTATGGAGATAAAAGGAGTAATCACAATATTCTAAAAGAGGAGACTTTCTATTTGAGGAAACTTCTATTTTTAGAAACTTTACTAAAAATAACATCATATCAAAGTAGCGAAAATATTAGTTTATACTAATTAAAAATCTTTAGTAAACGATATAGATTTATAAAAGTAATACTTTCGGCCTTAACGATATTAATGGTTAAAGTGAGAACATTTGAGTTTATGAAATTATTGAAATATCATACAAGTGTTTATAAAATGATTAAAAATGTCTTAAACATTTTAATACTACTAATTTGGGTGTTTTCAAAATTTATAAAGCTAAAATTCCCTAATTACTATTAGTTTCGACAATACGATTATAAATAGGATTTTACTGCAAATGTTAAATTAAATCTTTTAACGTCTTTTATTTAATTAAACCAATGAATATATTTAGAGTATGTTAAGGGATGATTTAACTCTTAAAGTTTCAGATTTAAATATTTTCAAAATTGCTGGAAAAATAATTCTTTTAGGTAAGACGGAGCATTTTAACGATAAATCGTAATTTGTCCAAAAATTAATACTATTAATTAAAGATTTTAATAAATAGTACAAAAATTACGTAAAATAGTTAAAATATATTCATGGACATTTTGTCCAGAAAGTAAAATTTTCCAGAATATTAAAACTCGGTTTTTAAAGCATTTTCTCGTTAATCGTCTAATCCCGACAATAACGATCGATAAAAATAGTAATTACAAAACGATTTACGTATTAATATCCAAAATTTATTATTAAACTTAAAAATTATTATTTTCCAGAAACTACTATTTTTCCAGATTTAATTTTAGAACCAGAAATCGAGAATTTAAACGACAAACACGGTTTTAACGATAAACGATGATTTAAAGTGAGTAATTAATTCATCCACTTAAGAATTCCGAAAAATTATGAAACAATTCAGAAAATTCTATTTCATCAGAAAGTTTCACCACGTCCAAAATCATATTAAAATAAAATGTTTAAGTACTAGAACTAAAACCGGCTTTTAATCGTTTTTGTTCGTAAACGGTAATAATTCAATAATCGATAACTAAAATCAGAAAAATACTAAATTATTAAAAATCATCAAAATCAACATTTTTACAGAATATAAACATATATTACATGTTTAGGCCGAATATTACGATTTTACAAATTAATATGACGATTTAATCGTTAATTTCGTAAAAGCGATAAAAATACCGAAACATGTAAATTTTCAACTTTTAAAAATTTTCCAGATTTTATGACATATGTATATTGCTAAAATAAAATATAAAAAATATATACATGCAAATACTCAATTAAAATCATAAGATACCGAGTAACATCGACGTTACCTCTACTCCAAGTCTGAATCGATTATATATTCGTCGGCCTCGGGATCGTCCACAAATCCTACCAAACATGAAAATCATGGCAGAAAAATACCATGAGAAAACTAATAAAAATCAAGGTAAATAATGATCGAAAACGACGTCGATTATTACCTTAACGAAGGAATTGGAAAGAGGATTAATTCGACGCTAAAAAATGAGACGATTAGGACTCGAATTGAATGAAAATCAGCTAAGAGAAGATGAGGAGTAACACGGCCAAAGGATGATGAGGAAGATGTTGTAGTAATTTTTTTGTTAATGCAAAAATGAATGTAGAGTAAAAAAGGAGATGGAGGTTATTACACTTTAAAGAGTATGAATGAAAGTAAAGCTCCAAAATGAGGAATCCAAAGTGCATCTAGACCCAAAGTTGGCCGGCCAAGAGTAGAAGAGAGGGAGTAGGAAGAGCTTGAGTAGTAAAGCCTCAATTTAATGAAAAGAAAAGAATCTTATATTTACGGTTTAAAGTGATAAAATGAAACGTGTTAGTAAAACGTAGTTAAATTTGTAACCAGAACTTAGTCGGTCCAAAATGTGAGGAAATGGCCTCAAATAATTTATAAGTTGATAAAAAGTATAATCGTAAAATAGTTAAAGGCATTTCAAGGTAACTCGAGTAAACCTCGCGAAAGAAAATAATTATTCGCGAAACTTCGTAATAAAATCATTAACGACTAAATTTTTGTAAATAAAAATATTTACTAGTTGAAAATATTATATAAACGTATTCAAACATTTTTAGGAAAAGGAATAACTTAAATCCGAGCTTAAAAACGTTAATTCGTAGAGAAATAGAATTCCTCGCGAAAAATAAATAGTTTACGAGGAAAATCAAATAAATGGATTTAAAAGAATTAAAAATCTTTTTAAAATATAAATAAATATCATTAAACTCAAAAATGAAAATAGAGCTTGGAAAAAGATGAAATGCAAGGCCAAAATGTGACAGAGTTATGACAGAGTCATAACGGTAAAGACAAAAACGCTAGGAAAAATAGCGGGTGTTACAAAGACTATTCGTGGGCGATAGCCTACCCTAACCTACCCGTGTCTGCATCCTGCAGAAGTGTATGCATTCCTAGTTGTGTTTAGCGTGTTTGAACAACCCAAATAAAACACTAAAATCTGGATTCGACCACGACAACATATTCAACCACACCCAACTCCGTTTTCGAAAAAGGTCATCTCCAAGATTGTCGTTTTAGCACTCACTCCGGCCAATTCAAAATGATTTTCGAAAACCTTTTAAAAGTTTCGTCCTCATGACAGATTTTTCAAAAGACCTTTTTTTAAAAAAATAATGTCATCACTTTGGGCAAAGTACAAAATCGAATACCGTTAATACCACCAAGGCTCCCGATCAATGGGATCAAGGTACCTCAAACGGTTACATTTTATTTCAAAAAAAAATGTTTTTATGCACATACCGTTAACGTAACCGAATCTTCAAATAATGAAATCAAGGAATCCGAAACGGTCACATTCACAAAACATCATTTTCAAAACACCATCACCAGGCATCACGTTTTGTCGCAAACACCGCCTACACCATAAATGTCGAACTAGCTAATTAATAGTGGTTTCGATAAAATCACCACGTCATCGTTTTCAAAATCGGTTCGCCTAAAAAACCGTGCTTTTATTTAAAAAAAACACCATTTACACTTTTGCTATTGTCGAATCTTCGACGCACATGTAGCAACACACTTTCACGTCACAGACGGTGTCATCATGCCATCGTCACCTCAATTTTTTAAATCCTCTCCGAAAAGAAACTTCCTCTGCAAAAGCCCGATCGTTTTCAAAAAAAACAACACATCAAAACTCTTTGATCCTGAGTCGGGATCGCGATCAACTCCTTACGTCGTACAACCGTGTGATTAACTGTCTATGTTAGTTACTAGGGTCGCCTCTACCCGAGGTCGTAGATTTTGGGTCGTCTCGTCTAGAGAAAGTCCTCTTTTAAATCTCACCCCTAAGATTTGTGTCAAATCGTCTCCCTTTAGAGACATTACTCCATAGGTGTTTCGCCGAATACAACGAGAATCTAAAGCACCTGATTCCCTAAGCCCGTGACCGCACACACGCGCGAGTCAGGGGTCTTATTTCCACATTGCTCAATTGCGAGCATTCCTCAAATACTTTAAAATTGTCTGGTGGATCCGACCTCATGTTCCTATCTTTTGTTCCACTAGATCCAGGAATTGCGCCGAGTGGCAACGAAAGTAGCATCGACCAACTCAATGCCCTGATGAACGTGGTCCATGGGGTACTGGGGATAGTGTCGTCGATCTCCTCCTCCATCGACGATGTCACACGCCGCCTTGAGACCCTGGAAGGCCCCGAGAGGAAATTCCGGGGGGGGATCGATAGGTCGGGAGCTGGTACTCAGTGGGGACCCATATGTCGAGTATGCCAGGCTCACGCACCCTGTCGAACCCGCATGCCTTCGCCGCCCCTTTAGGCAATTCACCAAATTAGGAGAGTCCTATGCTGAAGCCCTAAGAAAATTGCAAGAGGCCTGGCCATTATGGCCAATGGGACCTACCCCAGATCCGCCTTTAGAAAAAAAGGGAGCAGGTTGGAATCCAAACGCTTATTGCCTATACCATCAAGGTCGGGGGCATGAGACCCAAGTGTGCACCGAACTCAAGCATGAAGAGCAAGACCTGATCGATAAAGGGATCTATGTCCCCGTAGGGTGTCTTCGAAGGAGGGCTGGCTCCAGGTACCAAGCCCATCAAGAGGGCGACCCCCGTGAGCACCGAGAGTCCAACCAACGAAGGTTCTTCTAAAGGCGCGTATAGCCGGATATGAAGCCCGCCCAATAGGACTAAAAGCAGCCATATCTCTAGGAGTTAAAAACCTTAGAGTGCACGGGGATTCATCCCTAGTAGTCAAACAAGCCACGGGTACCTGAACGGTTTATAGCGAAAGCCTAACTCCATACCAAACCAAAGTAGAAACAATGCCCTGAGAATTCACCGAAATCGATATCATACACAAACCCCGCGAAGAAAACCAATTCGCCGACGCCTTATCCAAACTAGCCTCACTAATAAACATGCCCGACGATTTTTTCTCTATGCCTATCTGCGTAGAGAGAAGCGAACAACCAACCTATATCCATAACCTCGAAACCGATAATACCTCCGACGAACCCTGGTACAAAGCAATTCTAGACTTTAAAACTAACGGGTCATATCCACCCAACACAAACACTAAAAGCCAAAGAGCCCTACGAATACAAGCCACACATTACGTCCTGAATCAAGGACTATTATACAAACGAACCCCACAAGGAGTCCTCCATAGGTGCATAAACAAAACCCAATCCGAGAGAGTCACGGAAGAAGTACATGACGGAGAGTGCGGACCCCACATGAGCGCACACCTACTAGCCCGAAAAATAGTGAGACTGGGCTATTACTGGATTTCCTTAGAGGCGGATTGTCGACGTCACGTTCGTCACTGCCACAATTGCCGAGTATTTGCCAACATCCAACACCTACCGCCATATCCTCCATACTATAGCCACACCCTGGCCTTTCTCTACTTGGGGAATTGACATCATAGGAAAGGTACACCCCTCCGGGACCGGCGGACACTACTTTATACTAGTGGCCGTCGATTATTTAACAAAATGGGTTTAAGCTGCTTCTTACACTGTACTAACCTCAAAACAAGTAGTTAAATTTTTACAAAATAACATCATCTGCCGCTATGGCATACCCCACGAAATCATCAGTGATCAGGGGGCTCACTTCAAGGCCGATACCCAAAAACTCCTCAACAAATACAAAATCCAAAGACACAAGTCCTCACCCTATAGACCTCAGACAAACGGGGCCGTAGAAGCAGCCAACAAAACCATCACCACGATCCTTAAGAAAATGATAGACAATTACCGGGATTAGCCAAGCAAAATCCCCTTCGCCATATGGGGGTACCGAACATCCAACCGAACACCCACCGGAGCCACACCATATTACTTAACCTACGGTTCCGAAGCCGTGCAACCCGTAGAGCTAGAAATACCGTCACTAAGGATACTAGACAAGAGCGGCATTCTCGAAGAAGAATGGGACTAAAAACGATATGACGAGCTAGTACTCTTAGACGAGCGTAGGACACATGCCTTATCCAACGTACAAGTCTACCAACAACTTAGACAACGAGCCTTTAATAAACGAGTGAAATCTTGAAACAGGAGACTTAGTAGTCAAATCCTTTAGAGCACCCCTTCCCGTTGATCACAGAGGGATATTCAAACCAAACTGAGCGGGCCCCTACCTCGTCAAGAAAACACTCTTGGGGGGCGCCGTGATCCTCACCGACCTAGACGGTAAAGAGTTCTCAACCCCAACCAACATGGATCAACTCAAACGATACTACCCAAAAACATCCTAACAACCACATCCTAATCTCCGAATTGGGGGGAACCCATGCAAAACAAAACAAACAAAGCAAATTCGCATCGATAATGGCATAACGAGTCTAAAGCAAAATCACTCGCATTTTAAAAAATTTACGAGCATGGTTTAATTCTGTCTAAAAGCGGATACGTAGGCAACCCTCCTTTGCGTACAACCAACGAAACAACAAACAAAAAAAATCGATTACTAGATTCATGTACAAACCGGAACTCCTTTCTACGTTCCGATTAACGAGTGATTTGAGTGACGAAGCACAAACGACGAGCCGAAGACGGGGTGAAAACCCAAAAGGGCACCCCCGGGCAAAATGAAGAAACGAGTTGCGAGTCGTCATTAAAAAAAAATATGATGACGAGCCGAGGACAAAGTGAAACCCAAAAGGGCGCTCCGGGGTAAATGAAGAATCGAGTTGCGAGCCGTCAAAAAAATATATAATAAAAATGGTGAGCCGAGGACGGAGTGAAAACCCAAAAGGGCGCTCCGGGCAAAATGAAGAATCGAATTGCGATCCACTACAAAAAAGAAAATAATAATAATGTGCTTCTCATTAACAATAAAATTTAGTTAAGTCGAGCCTTTGTCACGGCCTTTTCATCAAGCATCTGAAACCCGGCTATTCCGAAAAGTGACAACGTGTCAAAACTCCACAAAAACAAGTGCTAATACGCCACATAATATCAACTAATAGGACATAATATAAAACGGCTGAACTCTACCGGTCCAACTTCCTATACCCACCACCATCCGGGGGAGCTTGTTTGAGTCTTTCACCATTAACCCCTCATAATACAAGCCTCCACCGCCCTAGCCAAAGGCGAGTTCAGTCAACCATGTTTCTTCTCATCACTGGCATCTTCAACATGAGTCTCATCAGTCTTGGCCCGTATAGATGAACTGACGGTACTAGGATCAGTAAGGCTGTATTTGGTCAGGCACTTAGTGGCATTTCCTCGAGTCACCTCCTCGTTCCCTAGTGCCGCTGTCTTCCTAACTTTCGAGTTGCTCTGTCCTGACGGGTGTTTAGAAACCCCCGTCGGACAAAAGCAATGTCGGTCGGTCGGACGCTCTCAATGACAACGGGACGTGAAAACCTTTGTTCCCAAGACACCCTAAACTCCCTAAACGAATTCTCTGTCCATGAGTCGAACCTAGAAATACCTTTAGCAGTCTCCAAAGTGGATGGTTTAATGGCTATTTGATTCGACAACACTCGCGGATAAATATAAACTGGATCCCTCATGGATAGTATTAACAAAGCCTCAGTCGAAGACAAAAAAGGAAACCCGGTATGCCCACTGATGTTCCACCATGGGACAGACCACCTAATGATCGACTGCCCGTTAGCCAGATAGGAAAGCCACTCCTCTTCGGTGTGACCCTCGCTCCACACCCGCACCATCTTCTGGTCCGTGAAACCCCTGTAATTGTAACTCTTGAAGCCCTATGGAGGGTCGACCAAACCAAGTTGCTCCTGTAGCCAAACCTGCACGAACCACGACAATACGTCACACCTTCAAACCGAAACAACCACAAAAAAAAAAAAAAACCAAGAAACAGGGAAACAGGACACCCTAAGCACCTGTAAGATGACCCTAGAACCTTGAAAAGGTGCCTCATGGAGCCGGCCACGAGCATCGAGACATAGAATAAGCTCACCCAAAATAAGCAAAGAGGGTGATCGTCCATGTTCCATTCCCATCACAACATCCAGAACCCAAGGATTACCCCTACCATCACGCGCCCTCGCATCCTCGAAAAGATAATAACAAGCCACCGCGATGTTGAAGGCACGCCTATATGCTAGAGCCGAAACACCGAATTCCACCCACCTATAGCGTCTAGCTCTTCGGGGAGAGGACAAATTTTACCCCGAGGAAAAGCAAAAACATGGCCTCTTGAGTCCCAAAACTTAGAGCATGATAATATGAAGTCATCTTGTATCCTGACAAGACTCAGCGCAACGATCATTGACAAACCGTCATTTGAACAAACCTCGGGGTCGCATTTCTTAAAATAACCCGCCCACTCGGCTAGAACGTTCCCAAAACCTGACATGACCCTGAATATGGATATTCTAGACCCTATGGATATTCTAGTATGTCTAAAACAAGCACACACAACCCGTATATATAGCCCAATTCCCACAACAATTAGGAAACAACAAAAATTTCCATAAACAGGGCTTGAACTGCCCTGGCCCAGGCGCCCAAGTCTCTAGCCGCCCGAGCCCAGGCGACCTGGAACCCGAAAGTCTTAGCCCAGGCGCCTATCCCTAAGCAGATAACCTCTCAAGCGACCCAAAAATAGAGACGTCGATCCCGTGTTGTTACCATAAGTCCATAACTACCACCTGACATCTCGGACGTCGGGAACGACCTCTCGAAGTCACTAAAACCCTCTCCGGAGACCGAAATACACACACAGAAGCTGCAAGGACACCTTTCACCCGTCCGACACACCAGACTTAGGCGTCTTTTCATTTCTTTACTAGGGGGATAAGCTACCCCAACTAAGCGTGTTGTAGCCTTTAACGGTTATTGTCAAGTCGCGTCTGTAGCCTAATAAGGCACTGTTATGAGTATGAAAAAAGTGGTCTAACCTTTTTTTCAAAAAGTTGACTGGATTTTAGTTTCGCCCTCGTTATAAATGTCAAAATAACTACACTCGTCTTCTAATACACTTGGTCAGAGCACGTTAACACCTTACATCTCGCCCGTCTCGGAACATTTTAATCGACGTACTATCTGATCCGATTCCCAGCCCAAACTAACGCATTTCAAAAAACCCGAAAAAACTGTTTTCGTACTCTCATGCAACTCCAACGCATCCTAAACTAAGATTAAATTGCAAATAAATGAACGCGAAGTGATTACCTGTCAATGTAGGTAAACAATTCACCAAACGAGAACACAAGACTAATCCAACTAAATCAAATACTAAAGAATCTCAAGAAAATACACAAAACATACAAAGTCATACACAAATCGAGTTTATAGACTAGGGAGGACTCCTAGAAGCTGCACCAATGGCTATCACGAGCTCACCAAGGTTGTCAGCCAAACCTAGGTCCTCTAGAACAAAGTTAGAAGACTCACTACCGTCCATCCCCGACAACATATCCAAGGTAGTCGTCTCGGGAATCCCTCCAACATCCTCGGTAGCACCCGTGACGTGACTCGTAGCCTCAGCCTCAGCCTTTTTCTCCCTCTCAACCCGATGCCTAGCTTCGCCCTGCACGAAGGTCTCGTCTTGAGACCGAGCCAGTCGCTCCTTAAGTTGAGCAATCTCGTTGGCATGAGATTGCAGGCGCTGTCGCGCCTCAGCCACTTCCGCCTCATGCTCTGTCACCCGAGTCTCCAGCTGTCCCACCATATCGAGAATGTCCTGCAAGCATAACCCGCACTTGAGGAAAACAGACAAACAATCTAAGAGCCAAACCTAGGTACACACACTCACCGATCGAGGCCTCGAAGTGTCACGGGGGAATCTCGAGGCATTGGCCCGAAAGCAGTTGGCGGCCGACCATAACCGCTGATGGCAAGCCGACGAAACCTGAAAGGTGAAACCACGCAAATTAGCCAAACCAATCCTAACTCTTAGAACCCAAACCCAAAACAGAAACTGAAACTTACCCGGTATACCCAGTTACGCAACTCCATCCCAGCCTCCATATTTTCGGGAGAGCACGGGGGGAGAGGCTCAGTGAAAGCAACCCCAGCTGTATCTACCCTAAGCAGCATCAAGGGGAAGTCTGGGGGCTGAATAACATAAGCCGGGTCGGCCAGCTGAGAGAGAAGAAAATCGGCCAGTCAGGAGGAAGTAAACACTAGACGATACAAACTTTAGAACCAAAGATTAAGCTCTTACCACGAGGCGGTGGTAAGCTAGCCGCTGGCTAACATGAGATAGATAGGAGGCATCGGGCACCAGGAGTGCATCACCTCCTTCTCCATCCCTATCCTCGAGGACCTCCCCGGTGGTCGGCGGTCTAAACATGGTCCGGGGAGGATCATACGGCACCCTAAAGTCATCATATAAGCACTGATGCACCAACCGCTCGCCCAGATACCAAACTGGGCGAAACAACGCAGGAAGGAGCATCCTCCTATAGCTCCAAGGCCTCAAATCCGTAGTCACGTACTCCGGCACACCCTCATAATTAGCACAAGGACGGGCCACAAACTACACAAACAAAACCAGCATTTCAATAAATCCTAAACCATGGGAGCTTCTAAATAAAATAGGCTATAAAGAGAAAACTCACATCCTTGAGGCGTAGTTGGTTAACCAGCACGTTCTCCGACCGATAGTGGCTGATTGTACTCTTTGGCTAAGCCAACCTCCACTCGATCCCTGCCGGGAATCTTCTCGAATGAACCCGAACCATTTTAGGTGCCAAGCAAGGGAAGTAGAAACAGATCCAAGCCTGCAAAATCCCAAAACATCTTCAGCGAAACTAATTCAAACTAAGTAGAACTCAAAATACAAAGACGGGCATAGCAACTAACCTCTAGTACAAGCCCTGGGCCCACGATGGGCAAACCCGAGGCCAACTCCACCTCCAACGGCCTCACCATGACTTGCAAGCAGCGAGTCATCTCCGCGAAAACCACGGTTACCCAATCAAAATGTCCTAGCTGAGCCAGATCAGTTAGGAGAGGCAAAATCCTAGTTCTAAACCTCTCGCCCTTATCCGAGAAGTGGGTCGATCCTAGGAAATACCACAACCACAACCGAGCATCCTGCTCCGGCGTGTTGGGTACTTGACCATCTAACACTGCCACCCGCTCAAAGTGATCGGTGATGTACGAACTCACCAAAGCATGAGGCGTACTATAGGCCTCACGCTTCAAACAATCCCCGATGCGGCCCCGCACCTCATCACTATCTAACCTATGGCCCTCAGCAGCCCACCTAATCCTCTTCGGACCCCAGGGCAAACTGGTAATCACCCCGAAGTCCTCTAAAGTCATCCCGACCTCCCCAAAGGACATGTGGAAGGTCGAGGTAGTACCATGAAAGCGATCTACCATTGCTCTAATAACCATAAGGTTGCACATAGTCTTGCAACCCACCAACTGGACCCACTGCTCGACCACGGGACCTAGAGCGGTCCTCGCGATAATTCCCTTTGCCGCGGGGGTCAACTTTTGAGAATAAATCTCAAGACATGTCGTAAAGCTCGAGAAAGTCCTCATCGGACCTGGGGACTACAAACCGAAGCAATACAAGTATAAACAAAATGAACTAAATCCAACCGCAACCGAATTTCAAAACCTAAAAAAGGAATAAGCTAAATACTAACTAGGCCCCGCACGGTGCGGTAAGAAACGTGTAGGTCGGGGCGAAACAACAACTGGTGACCGTCCTAGCCCCGAGCCCACTCGGGATCCTCGTAGCCAATCTCCTCGTTCTCCGGTACGGCAACCGAGACATGGGCCCTCCTAGCAACCGTATCGGGAAGCCTACGCTTCCTCACCTGTCTAAGTCGGCCTCGTTTATGGCCTCCGGATCACGACACTGAGATGAAACTATCCGTCTCCTCCTACGAAATTCCGCGGGGAGTCAGTGAGCTCGTCCTGGCGGCCTCGCCACTAGTACCAACCGAAGGAGCTCCCTCGGGACGCTTGATATCACCTCTAGCTGCAAAACCAAACAAAACACGAAAAACCCATGCCTCAAGTCAGGCTAAAACAACTTAAACAGGTCAAAATTTCGAATAAGGATATTGGAATTTCAAAAGAGCCGCTAACACCTATTTTCGATCCCGGTCACAATGGAAGTGGTTTCGGGAAAATCCGACATCGTTACGACATCTTTTGGTCTATCGTAAGTCACACAAAACCTCACGGAAGGCCCTAGAGGCCATTCTAGCGCATAAAAGTCGACAAAGAAGCTACCCATATCATCACAAATATTAATCGAGCAAGATTACGCAAGACAAGTACGGGAGTATCCGGGAAAACAATTCCCAACCCTAGCATTTCGAACCTATCACAATAGGGAGCCATTGTCGTACCTCGAATTCCCCTATTCAACTTGTAACTACCCTAACGAGCTCTAATTAACCCTAATTTAACAATGAGATTAAGCACAAACATCGAAACTTAGCAAATTAAAAACACCCAAATCGATTTTCTAGGGTTTTAATAAAACAAACTCACAATCAACCAAATCAAGCAAAACCGACAATAAACAAGCTAAGAACACTTACCCAGAGTCGACACTCTCACGTATGGCAGAAATTGAGATGGAAATCGGGTATTAAAATCGAAAAGGACGATATAGGGGTGAAGGGGGTGACGCGTTCCATTTGTGGGACGAGTGAACAAATCGCCCCAACTTTCGCTAACTTAAACAAACCCGACCCACAAGATTCCGACAGCCTCAAGTGACGCGCCCAAATCCTGAACCGCTAGGGCTAGGCGCCCGAGGATTGGGGCGCAGATGTACGCGTGTCTGACCAGTCCGACACAGACTAAGACAGAAACAAACGAGGCTTAACAAGAAACATGCACCCTTTAAAACAAGCAAACTAACGACGACGAAGCGGTTACCAATTGATACCGATAAAGCACGCCCGTAAGAAGAACGATAATAAAACAAGCATAAAAACTACGCTTAGCGAGAACGCCACACTCGTGCACGTAATAAATCGAACCAAATAAAGCCAATCCAAGCAAACTCCGAACAAATCCCAAATGCATAACAAATCAAAACAAAGCAAAGCAAACCTGAACAAAACAAGACAAACCAGCAAAACAAAGGCAAGTTAACTAAAATGAATAAACAACAACAATTTTAATTCGAGCGGATACTGACACGCTCGAAGGAGTCTTACACCTCCACAACAATTTTAATTCGAGCGGATACTGACACGCTCGAAAGAGTCTTATACCTCCACAACAATTTAAATTCGAGCAGATACTGACACGCTGGAAGGAGTCTTATAAGTCCACAACAATTTTAATTCGAGCGGATACCGACACGCTCGAAGGAGTCTTATACCTCACAGCATTTTCGAGCCTGAGAGGTCATAAGCATTCCGAAGGCGATTGCTCAAGTGGAGACAGATGCCCTCGAATATTTTATCTTATTTCATTTTCTCCAAGGGGTCATAGGCATCCCAAAAGCAGCTGTTCGAGTGGAGACTGACGCCCTCAAACATTTTTATCTTGTTTTGTTTTGTCCAAGGGGTCATAGGCATCCCGAAGGCAGCTGTTCGAGTGGAGACTGACGCCCTTGAGCATTTTATCTTGTTTTGTTTTGTCCAAGGGGTCATAGGCTGTTCTAGTGGAGACTGACGCCCTCGCGCATTTTATCTTGTGTTGTTTTGTCCAAGGGGTCATAGGCATCCCGAAGGCAGCTGTTCGAGAGGAGACTGATGCCTTTGAACATTTTATTTCATTTTCGTGCCCAAGAGGTCATAAGCATCTCAAAAGGCATTTCATTAAGTCTGAGGGGGCATAGGCATCCCGAAGACAAGTGTTCAAATGGAAGCTGACGCATCGAACATTTTCTCCCACATACACGCTTGACGCGTCACACAGACACATGATGGATAAGCTCGGACGGATTCTTGAGCATCCGAAAAGGCAAAACACATGAACATGAATAACCTAAAACAAGATGACAAGCACCGGCCCGGACCCAAGCAAGCAACCACAGGCAAAGACGTCAGGTATGGCTATACTTAGTCTAACGGACTTAAAGCGACCCGACCGGACGGTTAACAGGTCGTAATCCTTGATTGACCTAGGTGGATATACTTTGACTTTTGCCTTGTCCGAGCCTCAGTCAAAGTGGGGGCTTCTGCAGACACCCAGATTTGGACCTGGTGGCTGCAAGAGTGCCCAATAAACACCCGATGACGATCGGACTGCAACGCGATGCGGGTTCATGATGTTTTAGATATTTTTTTGTAGAACGGACCAAATAAATTACTCAAAAAAATTAAACTAACATCTTGGCCGCCATAGTCGTGTCATTACGGTCGCATAAATACTAATTAGAGTCAATTCTGACATCAGGACTCCGAGTCGGTCTCGAAACTCGAATCGAGTCAGCACAACGCCGAGTGAACCCCGGGATGTACACCTGAGGCCCACTAAACACCACGGCGCTAGGTCAAAACTGGGGAAGACTTAATCCCCGAGCTTCATATTATACACCCACTTATCGGTTTTGGAAAGTATCAAAATCGTATCTTCAAAACTCCGAGCGCCTCACCTTGCGGGCTTGTGTCTTCACGCGCCTAAACCCAGGCGCCTGAGTTCTGGTGCGCCTGGGCTCAGGCGCCCATCCGTGTGACGAGGACCGAAAAACACCTATAAATACCCCCCTTCACCCCTTCATTTCGACACACAATTCATTTCTCTTCCCTCTTCACTCGTAAAGAGTTTCTCGCTAAGGGCTCACACTTCGACACCCGAGGAAGACCATTTAATAGATCGTAGTTCCGATAAGGCGACATCGACGCAACTCCTCACCTTCGAGCACTCCCTTCGATCCCGAGGTGCCTGTTATCGACTAGCTACACCAAGTCTAGTGGGGTTCTGCCGGATTAGCCACAGAACTAAAAAGTAGTAGCGGAGCTCTGCCAGAATAGCCGCAGGAAGGGCCAACGGTAACGAAACTCTGCCAAAATCACCAGGCAAGCTAGGAGGATGCGTCGTTGAAGTCGAATATTCGTTAGGTTGTCGTGTAAACAAAACTTTACGTTCTCGCACCTTTATTATTATGCACTACGATAATACTAAGAGCGGACACTAGGTCCACGACACTTACTAAAACACGTAACGTCCCAACTTCAACCGCAAACACCAAAATACACTAAATAGACCCGAGTAATTCCGAGATCCATTCTCAACTATCTACGCATCGTGTCCCGCTTAGTGTATATTCTGAGGGTGCAACTCCTCACAATGTGATTTACTTAAATTCGCATTTACAAATTTTCGTAAGATTTATTGTTTTTATGACCTTATAATCGCATGCTAAATCACCTAACACGGAATTCAAAACGTAAAACAACTAAAACTGAACAAAGCGATGGTCGGGTTCCGTATTAGTCCGGGTGCTTGTCACGTACGGTTCGACGCATCCTTATTAATACCAAACCTACGCATCTTAAGTAGAATACCAGGTAAGGTATATCACGAGAACGACTAATATCCGTATTATCATGTTAAAACTGACTTGCTAATACGTATAATACTAGTACTCTCTACTCTTCTATGTGCATCTTTTCATGGCCTGCTTGTTACGTGAAATCGCATGCAAAGAATGTAAACACAACTACTTCGACGACAAAACTTACTTGTCCTTAAACAACCGACATTGAAAAGGTATAGGTTGAAAACAATGGATGTTACAGTACTTCCGCTACAACAAAAGAACAAAGTTATCAGCCCACCGATTGATTAGTAGAGGCCGCTATACTGCGGGCGGGATTGGGTTTTGATATCTATCGGATGTTGGCTTCTCAATACGTACCCTCACCCCTTACTCAGAATCAACGGTTTCCGGATGTCCGAAAAGCATTGGCAATGAGAGTCATTCCAGGCATGGAGTGCTTAAGGATACAAGTCTTTATCTTTAGGTCCCGTGCCCCTCAACTTTGAGATGGCTAAGGATTAAAGTTGACTTGAACGATTTCCGAGTCCCCATAATTGACTAAGTGGCGACTCCACAAATCGGCAACAAATTCAGTTCACTAAAAAGGTCGCCTTACAAAACATATCGGCCCTTAAACATTTACAACTACGACTCGATCGATTCCAAACGGAAACACAGGTGCCCGCACCCGTCTAGTACAAGTCCGGGTCGTTATCCGAATCGAGGTCCAAAACATCCCCCTGTACGCGAGATCGGACCGGCCCTCCACCGGGAGGGGGCCGCGTGGGTGGCCAACGCCATACATTGAAAAACCGGGTCAGTCCCGCGCGCGGAGTGCCGGGCGGTGCGGACGGACGTCCACAGTTTGACGACTCCGCTGGGGACTTGGAAACAAGTTTCCAGCGGTGGTGTAACTTGAACGATGTCGGTGAAGCTCATTTCCTAGTTTCTAGTTGTGGTCACTACAGGTTTTGGCCCTAAAAAGCCCACCCTAACCAATATCAGGACCAATCGACCTCTTCGCGATAAGATTCTTATGGACGCGCGGAGAGATCCTCGCGGTAATACTAAACGGGTAGTTCTGAGCGGACGGTATAACACTCATCTTCCCAGATGATTTGTCAATGGCTAAGCAAAGACTATTCGTGGGCGGTAGCCTACCCTAACCTACCCGTGTCTGCATCCTGCAGGAGTGTATGCATTCCCAGTTATGTGTAGCGTGTTTGAACAACCCAGATAAAACACTAAAACCTGGATTCAACCACGACAACATATTCAACCACACCCAACTCCGTTTTCGAAAAAGGTCTTCTCCAAGATTGTCGTTTTAGCACTGACACTCCGGCCAATTCAAAATGATTTTCAAAAACCTTTTAAAAGTTTCGTCCTCATGACAGATTTTTTAAAAGACCTTTTTTTTAAAAAAATAATGCCATCATTTTGGGCAAAGTAAAAAACCGAATACCGTTAATACCACCAAGGCTCTCGATCAATGGGATCAAGGTACCTCAAACGGTTACATTTTATTTCAAAAAAAATGTTTTTATGCACATACCATTAACGCAACCGAAGCTTCAAATAATGAAATCAAGGAATCCGAAACAGTCACATTCACAAAACATCATTTTCAAAACACCATCACCAGGTATCACGTTTTGTCGCAAACACCGCCTACACCATAAATGTCGAACTAGCTAATTAATAGTGGTTTCGATAAAATCACCACGTAATCATTTTCAAAACCGGTTCCCCTAAAAAAACCGTGCTTTTATTTTAAAAAAACACCATTTACACTTTTGCTATCGTCGAATCTTCGATGCACATGTAGCAACACACTTTCACGTCATAGACGGTGTCATCATGTCATCGTCACCTCAATTTTGCATATCCTCCTTTCTGAAAAGAAACTTCCTTTGCAAAAGCCCAATCGTTTTCAAAAAAAACAACACATCAAAACTCTTTGATCCTGAGCCGGGATCGCGATCAACTCCTTACGTCGTACAACCGTGTGATTAACTGTCTATGTTAGTTACTAGGGTCGCCTCTACCTGAGGTCTTACATTTTGGGTCGTCTCGTCTACAGAAAGTCCTCTTTTAAATCTCACCCCTGAGATTTGTGTCAAATCTTCTTGCTTTAGAGACATTACTCCATAAGGTGTTCCACCGAATACACCGAGAATCTAAAGCACCTGATTCCCTAAGCCCGTGACCGCACACACGCGCGAGTCAGGGGTCTCGTTTCCACAGCGCTCAATTGCGAGCATTCCTCGAATACTTTAAAATTGTCTGGTGGATCCGACCTCATGTTCCTATCTTTTGTTCCACTAGACCCAGGAATGGCGCCGAGTTGCAACAAAAGTAGCATCGACCAACTCAATTCCCTGATGAACGTGGTCCATGGGGTACTGGGGATAGTGTCATCGATCTCCTCCTCCATCGACGATGTCACACGCCGCCTTGAGACCCTGGAAGGCCCCGAGAGGAAACTCCAGGAGAGGACCCATAGGTCGGGAGCTGGTACTCAGTGGGGACCAATATGTCGAGTATGCCAGGCTCGCGCACCATGTCGAACCCGTAAGCCTTCGCCGCCCCTTTAGGCAATTCACTAAATTAGGAGAGTCCTATGCTGACGCCCTCAGAAAATTGCAAGAGGCCTGGCTATTATGGCCAGTAGGACCTACCCCAGACCCGCCTATAGAAAAAAGGGGAGTGGCTTGGAATCCAAACGCTTACTGCCTATACCATCAAGGTCGGGGGCAGGAGACCCAAGTGTGCACCGAACTCAAGCATGAAGTGCAAGACCTGATCGATAAAGGGATCTATGTCCCCGTAGAGTGTCTTCAAAGGAGGGTTGGCTCCAGGTACTAAGCCCATCAAGAGGGCGACCCCGTGAGCACCGAGAGTCCAACAAACGAAGGTTCTTCTAAAGGCACGTATAGCTGGTTTTAGTCAGAGTCTAGTTCACCTTAGGGCCTAGACTAAAAATAATAATAATGCTTTTTTTTTCGAGTCATGGAGATGCGAGGTAACATGTCGTCCACCTCCCCCCATAAACTTAATCACGGGCATCTAGTCCGTCTACTATTTATCAAATAAAACAATTTTTTTTTACAAACATTCGTCGACAATTGCTTGACTTCTTTCAATAACTTACTTTATCGGTTAAAGACTCGACACTATACCATTTATCGATAACAATTGACTAAAGCGCAAGGGTTAAAACAAAAAGCCCACTTAACTTCGCCCTAAAAAGAGATCGAGAACAACAGTCCTAGGTTCAACCCATCACTGACCCCCCGGACCAAACAACAGCAAGTCTACAACAAATGAGCATTCATACAAACTCGACTTCCCCTTTACCAATAACGCAGCCGAATATGAAGCCCGCCCAATAGGATTAAAAGTAGCCGTATCTCTAGGAGTTAAAAACCTTAGAGTGCACGGGGATTCATCCCTAGTAGTCAACCAAGCCACGGGTACCTGAACGGTTTATAGCGAAAGCCTAACTCCATACCAAAGCAAAGTAGAAACAATGTCCCGGGAATTCACCGAAATCGACTTCATACACATACCCCGCGAAGAAAACCTATTTGCCGACCCCTTATTCAAACTAGCCTCATTAATAAACATGCCCGACCATCTTTTCTCTATGCCTATCTGCGTAGAGAGAAGCGAACAACCAACCTACATCCATAACCTCGAAACCGATAATACCTCCGAGGAACCCTGGTACAAAGCAATTCTAGACTATAAAACTAACGGGTCATATCCACCCAACACAAACACTAAAAACCATAGAGCCCTACGAATACAAGCCACCCATTACGTCCTGAATCAAGGACTATTAGACAAACGAACCCCACAAGGAGTCCTCCATAGGTGCATAAACAAAATCCAATCCGAGAGAGTCATGGAAGAAGTACATGACGGAGAGTGCGGACCCCACATGAGCGCACAACTACTAGCCCGAAAAATAATGAGACTGGGCTATTACTGGATTTTCTTAGAGGCGGACTGTCGACGTCACGTTCTTCACTGCCACAATTGCCAAGTATTTGCCAACATCCAACACCTACCGCCATATCCTCTCCATACTATAGCCACACCCTGGCCTTTCTCTACTTGGGGAATTGACATCATAGGAAAGGTACACCCCTCCGGGATAGGCGGATACTGCTTTATACTAGTGGCCGTCGATTATTTCACCAAATGGATTGAAGTTGCTTCTTACACCGTGCTAACCTCAAAACAAGTAGTTAAATTCTTACAAAATAACATCATCTGCCGCTATGGCATACCCCACGAAATCATCAGTGATCAGGGGGCTCACTTCAGGGCCGATACCCAAAAACTCCTCGACAAATACAAAATCCAAAGACACAAGTCCTCACCCTATAGACCTCAGACAAACGGGGCCGTCGAAGCAGCAAACAAAACCATCACCACGATCCTTAAGATAATGATAGATAATTACCGGGATTGGCCAAGCAAAATCCCCTTCGCCCTATGGGGGTAACCGAACATCCTACCGAACACCCACCGGAGCCACACCATATTACTTAACCTACGGTTCCGAAGCCGTGCAACCCGTAGAGCTAGAAATACCGTCAATAAGGATACTAGCCGAGAGCGGCATTCTCGAAGAAGAACGGGACTAAAAACGATACGACGAGCTAGTACTCTTAGACGAGCGTAGGATACATGTCATATCCAACATACAAGTCTACCAACAACGTATACAACGAACCTTTAATAAACGAGTGAAATCTCGAAAGATACACGAGGGAGACTTAGTAGTCAAATCCATTAGAGCACCCCTTCCCGTCGATCCCAGAGGGAAATTCAAACCAAACTGGCCGGGCCCCTACCTCGTCAAGAAAACACTCTTGGGGGGCGCCGTGATCCTCACCGACCTAGACGGTAAA
Organism: Agrostemma githago; assembly: GCA_958450325.1. NCBI lineage: Eukaryota > Viridiplantae > Streptophyta > Magnoliopsida > Caryophyllales > Caryophyllaceae > Agrostemma > Agrostemma githago. The sequence continues at coordinate 45,513,434 of OY288251.1, forward strand.
GAGTTCTCAACCCCAACCAACATGGATCAACTCAAACGATACTACCCAAAATTATCCAAACAACCACATCCTAATATCCGAATTGGGGGGAACCCATGCAAAACAAAAAAAACAAAGCAAATTCGCATCGATAATGGCATAACGAGTCTAAAGCAAAATCACTCGCATTTTAAAAGAACTACGAGCATGGTTTGATTCCGTCTAAAAGCGGATATGTAGGCAACCCTCCTTCGGGTAAACCAACGAGACAACAAATAAAAAAATTCGATTACTCGATTCATGTACAAACTGGAACTCCTTTCTACGTTCCGATTAAGAAGTGATTTGAGTGACGAAGCACAAACGACGAGCCGAGGATGGGGTGAAAACCCGAAAGGGCGCCCCTGGGAAAAATGAAGAAACGAGTTGCGAGCCGTCATCCAAAAATAAAAAATATGATGACGAGCCGAGGACAGAGTGAAAACCCGAAAGGGCGCTCCGGGTAAAATGAAGATTCGAGTTGCGAGCCATCAAAAAAATATATAATAAAAATGGTGAGCCGAGGACGGAGTGAAAACCCGAAAGGGCGCTCCGGGCAAAATGAAGAATCGAGTTGCGAGCCACCACAAAAAAAAGGAAATAATAATAATAATGTGCTTCTCATTATAAATAAAATTTGGTTAAGTCGAGCCTTTGTCAAGGCCTTTACATCAAGCATCTGAAACCCGGCTATTCCGGAAAGTGACAACGTGTCAAAACTCCACAAAAACTAGTACTAATACGCCCAATAATATCAACTAATAGGACTTTATATAAAACGGCTGAACACTACCGGTCCAACTTCCTATACCCACCACCATCCGGGCGAGCTTGTTCGAGTCTTTCACCATTAACCCCTCATAATACAAGCCTCCACCGCCCTAGCCAAAGGCGAGTTCAGCCAACCACGTTTCTTCTCATCATTGGCATCTTCAACATGAGTCTCATCAGTTTTGGCCCGTATAGATGAACTGACAATACTAGGGTCGGTAACGCTGTCTTTGATCAGGCACTTAGTGGAATTTCCACAAGTCACCTCCTCGTTCCCTAGTGCCGCTGTCTTCCTAACTTTTGGGTTGCTCTGTCTTGACGGGTGTTCACAAACCCCCCGTCGAACGGAAGCAATGTCGGTCGGTCGGACGCTCTCAATGACAACGGAACGCGAAAACCTCTGTTCCCAAGACACCATAAACTCCCTAAACGAATTCTCTGTCCATCAGTCGAACCTAGAAATACCTTTAGCAGTCTCCAAAGTGAATGGTTTAACGCCCATTTGATTAGACAACACTCGCGGATAAATATAAACTGGATCCCTCATGGATAGTATTAACAAAGCCTCAGTCGAAGACAAAAAAGGAAACCCGGTATGCCCACTGATGTTCCACTATGGGACAGACCATCTAATGATTGACTACCCTTTAGCCAAATAGGAAAGCCACTCCTCTTCGGTGTGACACTCTCTCCACACCCGGACCATCTTATGGTCCGTGAAACCCCTGTAATTGTAACTCTTGAAGCCCCAGGGAGGGTCGACCAAACCAAGCAGCTGCTCCTGTAGCTAAACCTGCACGAACCATGACAATACGTCACACCTTCAAACCGAAACAATCACAAAAAAACCAAGAAACAAGAAAACAGGACACCCTAAGCACCTGTAATATGACCCTAGAACCTTGAAAAGGTGCCTCATGAAGCCGGGCACGAGCATTGAGACCTAGAATAAGCTCACCCAAAATAAGCAAAGAGGGTGATCCTCCATGTTCCATTCCCATCACAACATCAAGAACCCGAGGATTACCCCAACCATCACGCGCCTTTGCATCCTCGAAAAGATAATAAAAAGCCATTGCGATGTTGAAGGCACACCTATATGCTAGAGCCAAAACACCGAATTCCACCCACCTATAGCGTTTAGCTCTTCGGGGAGAGGCCAAATTTTACCCCCAGGAAAAGCAAAAACATGGCCTCTTGAGTCCCAAAACATAGAGCATACTAATAAGAAGTCATCTTGTATCCTGACAAGACTCAGCGCAACGATCATTAACGAACCGTCATTTGAACAAACCTCGGGGTCGCATTTCTTACAATAACCCGCCCACTCGGCTAGGAGGTTCCCAAAACCTGACTTGACCCTGAATATGGATATTCTAGACCCTATGGATATTCTAGTATGTCTAAAACAAGCAGACACAACCCGTATATATAGCCCTAATCCCACAACAATTAGGAAACAACAAAAATTTCCATAAACAGGGCTTGAACCGCCCTGGCCCAGGCGCCCAAGTCTCCAGCCGCCCGAGCCCAGGCGACCTGGAACCCGAAAGCCTTAGCCTAGGCGCCTATCCCTAAGCTGATAACCTCTCAAGCGACCCAAAAATAGAGACGTCGATCCCGTGTTGTTACCATTACTACCACCTGACATCTCGGACGTCGGGAACGACCTTCCGAAGTCACTAAAACCCTCTTCGGAGATCGAAATACCCACACAGAAGCTGCAAGGACACCTTTCACCCGTCGAACACACCAGACTTAGGCGTCTTTTCATTTTTTTTCAAGGGGGATAAGCTACCCCACCTAAGCGTGTTGTAGCCTTTAACGGTTATTGTCAAGTCGCGTCTGTAGCCTAATAAGGCACTGTTATGAGTATGAAAAAAGTGGTCTAAGTTTAGTTTCGCCCTCGTTATAAATGTGAAAAAAAACCTACACTTCTTTTCTAATACACTCGGTCAGAGCATGTTAACGCCTTACATCTCGCCCGTCTTGGAACAGTTTAATCGACGTACTATCAGATCCGATTCCCGGCCCAAACTAACGCATTTCAAAATGCCCGAAAAATCTGTTTTCGTACTCTCATGCAACTTCAACGCATCCTAAACTAAGATTAAATTGCAAATAAATGAACGCGAAGTGATTACCAGTCAATCTAGGTAAACAATTCACCAAACGAGAACACAAGACTAATCCAACTAAATTAAATACTAAAAAATCTCAAGAAAATACACAAAACATACAAAGTCATACACAAATTGAGTTTATAGACTAGGGAGGACCCCTAGAAGCCGCACCAATTGTAACACCCCGTTATTCTGAGTCAATTACAAAGCTTGACTTTTCTACTTTTATTTAAATCGGGTTTTTAAGTTGGAAAAATATTTTTAATATCATTATAAATATTAAAGTATTTTGAGTCATCTTATTATATATCAGTTTTGACTATTTAAAAAAAATGAAACGTTATTTTTTAAATCGATTTTGGTTTTAATCTGAATTAAACCGACTTTATATCGGGTTGGAATTTGGGTCAAACACAAATTAAAAAAAAAACTTATATTAAAACCCTTTGTGCCCCACTACTTTTGTCCACCCCCTATTTTATTTTCCTTCTCCTTCAAAATTTCTGCCGCACCACCATCCTTCCTCTGTCTTCTGTTTTCAACAATCGTCCATCACCATAAAATCGGTTCTTGACCTCTTCTTAAACCAACACGTTTCTTCTTTTTCTTCTTCAAACTTGTAAGTATTCCACTTTTTCTAATCCCGGTTTATTTAAATCTTGATTTATGTTATTTGGTAAATCGATTTAATTTTATATTATCATGGGTCGGGATTAAGAGAAGTGTCAAACAATTTGTTGGTATCGGGCTATTCCGATTGCCACTGTACTTCATTTTAAATGACCTTTCTTGTGAAAGTTTTCTTAATTAACATTGGCGAATTTTGTCGGGTAGAAATTTGGGGTGATTAGTACATCTTTTGGTTGGGTTTTATTAAGTAAATTGGGTTAAAAGTGATTTGGGCAAATTTGTGAGAAGTAGGTGATCCGTGGCAATGGAAGTTGTAAACCTTGAGGATGATATAATGATAATGCAGCGCTGATGTAGGGGTGTGTTTTATTTCTTGTTTGCTGTGAAGTTTGGTTTAATTATTTCTTGTACATAAAATTCAAGTAGTCTATAATGATTTGGGATTCTAATCAGGTTGTGTCCGAAACGGTATCTCTAGAATTTAGTAATTTTGAGGATGCATTAATTAAATAGAGTATATCCTGCGGAAATCATTTGATATTTATTAGTCGGGTGATTAAGTTATTGAACCGGTTTATATTATTTGTAGCTTGTGGGTTCGAGGAGAAAGAATTTTTGGATTAAAATTAGCTTGGATTTATCGTCTCGAGAGGTAAGGACGTTTTGACCTTTTCATCTTTAAGTAAAGAGCATGTTCGGCTTAAATTATTTTTTGAAACGGTTTTATAATTATTTTATCAACGATGAAATTTTATGATACTCTTGTAACATTTTGGATATTGGAACTTTGTGACAAGTCATATATTGGAATTATTTTGGTACAATTTTGGTGGTTATAACAGACTCTGGGAGCTCTGTTGATCTATGAGGTTAAGGTGCATCTGAGACGTCCCTGGGATTTCGTCCTGAAACTGAACTCCTGGCCCGAGTTGTGTTAAGTGGAGTTTTTCCGGTCCCCCACTTGCTAGGTAGTTAGACTTCCTCCTTTGGCAGCCTCATCCTACTGACTGCCCAAATGTGAGTAGTGCGCACTAAAGTAAGTCTAGCTAAGCATAGGTGGTACCTCTAGATCGTGAAAAAGGGTAGGACCTTGGCACACAGGTGGAGACAATAAATTTTGGTTGGTTTGGAGTTTGACTACCGTTTTACAGTACTTTTAGTTTGGTATTGAGACAATAATGTTTAACTCTGATTTCAGTTTACTTCAAATTATAATTATTGTTTTACGTTTTCAATATAATATATTTTACTCAGCTTTGTTGACGTCCTTTTGTTTTGGGTCGTTCCCCCGCTGGAACCTGTACCTATTTGTGTTTTGGGTACAGTTGATAGGTACAATTAATATGCTGCATGGGTGCATTTGGTTTCGGGATGCTAAGCGAGGAAGGACTTTATTATTTAATGTTTACCTCCGAACTATTTATATTTATGTTGAATTTTGGGTTAAAGTTGTTTTTAAACCGTTTTGGATTTTGTGGGACTTAAGTCTTCCGCTGCAACGTTTTCATTTAATTATTTGTCGTATTTATATTTCTTTTAAATTCTTATACTATTCTTTTGCCTTACATTTGGCCTTGTGAGCTAAATGCGGAGTAACAACTTTAAATTTTCCGGTTTTATTATGTTATTTTGGTCGCGCTAATTTAGGGCTGTTACAGTTGGTATCAGAGCAATAGGTCTTTCCAAAAAGTTTGCAAAATTTGAAATGGTTTAAAAAAAAATTATTAAAAAAAAATACTGCCTTTATAAAAAAAATCTTTCTTTCTAAACCGAGAGTGTTGGGTGGATTGGGTGCATTGCATACGCATGAATTATGTTATTTATATATATTTATATTTGTCATGTTTAGTACTATTAATATCCTTACCTAATTGAACTGTGATAGTGATGAATGCTACTTACATTAATATTGTGATTGAACCTTCTTATATTTGGTCTTAATAGAATATTGTTTACATCTATAGTGACAATGTCTCGAGGAAATGAAAACAATGATATGGCCGCTATGATGGCACAATTGTTAGCTCAGAATGCAGCTCTTATCGAAGCTGTACAACAAATGACCGTTGTTACCCGGAATATGAATGATAGGGTTGAGAATGAGAATAATCCTACACCAACTGTTACTGGAATGTCTGAAGCGGTACAGAAGAAGAAACCGCCGACCATTACTGGGAAAGGGGATCCTAATGAACTAGATAATTGGGTTAGGGAGATGGAGAAAGTTTTTCTAGCTGTAGGTTGTCCACATGAATTTCAGGCTAGGATCGCTGTCTTCTATCTGAAAGAAGAGGCGGACATTTGGTGGCAGACCGTTAAAGATGACTTTATGAAACCAATCAGGATAAGAAACTCAAATGGCACACACACATTATATGATAAAGACTGGGATACACTTAAGGAAATATTAGAAGCAAAAATTTTCCCAAAACATGTGAAACATAAAAAATTAGCTGAATTTGGAGACCTAAAACAATCCGATGAGATGAGTGCGAAAGACTTTTATAATAAATTTGTTAAACTTAGTCGTTTTGCTAAGGAGTTAGTGCCAACTGAAGGGATTAAAGCATCTAGGTTTGAGAATAAGTTACATTGGAAGATTAAGGGTAGATTTGCTGGAGAGACATTCACCTCATTAAGAGATGTGTATGCTAGGGCTGTTAATATTGAGAGGAGTAATCAGAAGATGGAGACTGAGATGGTAAGTAATGGGACTAAGAAGAGGGAGTTTCAGGGGAGTCAATCTGACACCCCAACAAAGAGAGGGAATTTCAATACTAACAATAACACTCAACAAAAGTCCCGATCTTTTGGAGGGAATGGGAAGGAAGAAGGTAATAGCTGGAGAGGTAAAAACCAGGGAAAAACTAATGACTTTACCCCACATTACTACTGTAAGATATGCATAGGGAGATCACCCAGGCGTTGATTGTCAGGGAAATAAGGTGACATGCTACTGGTGCGGGAAGTTAGGACATCGAGAATTCGAGTGTAGGAACAAGAAGGCAGGAAAACCTCGCGCTACGCAGTCTGCTAGTGCTAGTGTGAATCAAAATAACCGATTTGAGAGTCAGGGGAACACACAGAATTTTGGTAGGTCCCAAACTAACAATAATTTTAGGAATCCAGCTCCGACTCAGACCAACGTTACCACAGCTAGCACTACTACAAAATTGGTCATAGACAAGACCTAATAGACATAGGTTAAAAGTAAAACCCACATCTATTTTTAATAGTCATAGGTTATTTTAAAAAACCTATGTATATAAAGGAGAATATACATAGGTCAAAAATAAAACCCATGTCTATAAATTATATACATAGGTCAAAAATAAAACCCATGTCTATAAATTATAGACATAGGTCAAATTAAAACCTATGTCTGTAATATATAAATAGAAGTAATGCATATAAAAAACCTTGTATGTTGAAATAAACTCAAAAGGAAAAAGAAATGAACTCAGTATTATTGACAAAATATCTTGGACTCCCTCATCCATACGATTATACCGTGAACATTCATATCAAATTTAATCATCCACAGAAAAAACCACGGAGTAAAACTTTAATATCGATTTCCCGTGAGTTGTCCCTTTCATGTTTTTCTTTTTCCCTTTTTTTCCCTTCTCTTAAAAGCTTCAGAAGAAGGGAGAGAAGAAGAAGAAAATGGTGATGGAAGACAGCGACGGCAGTTCTCATATCAACCGACGGCGACGGCGGAGTCACGCTGTCCACGGCATCGCAAAACACGAGGCAGCAGCGGCAAAAGCTTGAAGTATACAACGAAGTGCTTCAAAAGTTGAAGGAATTGAACATTCCAGAAGCTTTGGTTCCTGGTTTGGATGATGAACTTTGGGCTCATTTTCATCGTCTTCCTGCTCGGTAATTTTGATAATTACTGCTAATTTCTTGTTGATGTGATACCAGCGATTCGAAGGATGTTAATTTGATTTTATTTCCATTTCTTTCTTCTCCAATCATCCAGATCGCACACCATTTCAAATAAAATCAAATCAAATCGAAAAAATTAGATCGAAGAAGATGAACGACAACGATGTATCGAAGCAGATCGAACAGACGGTCTGAGTCATCCTTCAAGAAGCCGAAGAAAAAGCCAATGAGATTTCAGTTTCTCCTGAAGAAGTACTGATTTCTCACCTTGAATTTCAGTTTCCTTTAATGATTGTAATCCGATTGAGTGATTATGATCGTGATTTTTGCATAATTGCAGGAGTTCAACATTTTCAAATCGCAGTTAGTTGAAACGGAGAAGAAGATCAGACAAGAGTATGAGCGTAAGGAGAAGCAAGTTCAAGTCAAAAAGAAGTTGCAAGTCAAAAGGCAAGTTCAAATTATTTCTGGTACAAATAATTTAGTGTCAGTCTCAGTATCGAATAAACTCTTCGTCTCACTCGTTCTCCATCGTTTTTGCTCACCTTCATCCTCCATTTCTATGCTCCGACCTCCTCTGCCTCGTTTGCCCTCCGTTTGTCTTCCCGTCCTCCAACTCCCGTCCTCTGTCTCACTCAAAGGTATAAACCCTATTTTCTTTTGTTTCTATTCAGTTTTTGTCACATCCTGTTTTACAAACCCCTTTGTTCTTGATTCATCATGAGGTACAATTATTACTCTCTCTTCTAATCATATGTTTAATACTTGCTCCAATTCTTTTAGGATTTATGATGAGAAATTCAATCTAATGTAGCAATTCGTCTTTATTTTTTGTCGTTTGCATCGAATTAGAATATTTGATTTGCATTCAAGTTTTAATTGTTCAGATTAGTAATGTTTTGGTTAGATTAGATGAAATTGATTAGTACGATGCTTTCTTAATGAAGGACATCACCGAAACCAAGAATCAGGAACTTTAGGTTCAATCAATTCCAATAACCATTGCTCTTCCTTGTCAAGATAGTACTATTAATCAGAACTTATGTATCTTAATCTGTGTGTGAACGTGCGCGCTAAGACAAAATATAATGAAACGACATAGAAAAGTTTGGTTGAAGTTTAAAATACCTAGCTCAAAGGCATTGCTTTATCCCAAAACTGTTTAGGTGGCTACTCATTACTAACTGTTGAAGCTTAACAAACGTTGGTTGTGATTTGTATTGTAGAGTGGACTCGGGAGGTCCGAAATATCACATATTCACCTGATGGCAAGTCAGTATTTGTTGTCTACCGTGTCACATTACATGGCACAGATGCTGAGGTTAACTTTCTTCAATCACATGTCTATCTACATTTTACATCCTGAATTCATTCATCCTTTGTTTGACTAGTATTCGACACTCACACTAGGGAAAGAGACTTCCCCTTCAACTAAATACGTTTTTGTAATCATGGCTACAAGTATATGTGTGTAATCAATAATCATGCATAGCTAAATTTCATCTTAGTGAGAATCTCTAGAATCTGTTTATATCCCATTGTGGCACTAAGGCAGGGTTTGCTTGGGACGGGTGATTGTCACTGGGTAATCAGTAATGGGATTAAAACGTAGGGGGGAAAAGGATGTGTTGGTTGTAAAGGTGGAAAAGGGGGATCTTTGTTATTTGTTGATGGGGATAAAACGGAAGATTACCAAATGCTTTTCTCATAATCACACTTGCTGGATATTTAGTAATCACCGCCTTGTTGTGTGATGGGTATAAAAATGAAGATTACTCAATATGGGGATAATGTGTTACTTTTAGCTAACGGAGCCATGCAACTGTTATTTCCATTTAGTCTCCTCATTTTCGTTTTCATTTCCTAGTGTACCTAGGAAGACAAACGCGGACATATCCGGAAACAAAAGTGGAGTGAACAGAATCGTCAGTAGTTTCGGGAACTACTGCTTTTGCAAGAGCCATTATTCTTAATTACTACACTTACTATTAATTTCAGATTGTTAGTTAGTTACTTAAGCTGATGATGATGAATATAATAATAATGAGATGGATTTAAGTGAGAAATAATAATGGAATGGAATGGGATTAAAAAGAAGAAAATTAAAATAGAGTGTTTGATTGGCGAAGAAGAAGGTGAAGGGGACGAATGTTATAGAGAGACTAGCAGTAGTTAGGGTGACTATTTCCACCATAATTAATTAAGGTTAATAATAGCTTTATGGTTTATATTAAATCTTCTAAATTATGCTCCTAATTTGTCTTTTACTTGTATCAGACTAGTAGTATAAAGACTAGTAGTTGGTAGTAATACCGGAGTATGTCCTACGTGAAATCAGGTTCCAAATTAGTAGTACCGTTTTCATTTATTTCTTTGTTATTATTGTTTTCAACTTATTTCAACTCGATTTACTTAAATGTACCCTTTTTCAATATTTAATTAAGTTAATTTTTATCCAATAGGTGGTGATCCTCATGTTTTAGCGGGGTGTAAGAAACTCAAATCTTAAAATTATATTGAAAATCTGTGTTTCCTGCTTTTTATTTCTTTGGTTAATTGTTTTTTCTTCTTCCTGTATTGCCTCTAGTTTTCAAACTATGTTCCTATATAGCCTGATTATCTTGTATCTCACGAAAAAGTGTGCTGTCTGTACAGCTCGTCAAGACCTCTCCTAACCCATTTGAAAATTTTCTTTTGAGCAACTTGTATTGCTTTAGTAGTGAAAGTTACTTCTATTACTTTCGGAAGGTTCTGTGGCGTATAGGGAACATCTTTAAATAGGAGATGCTAGTGAGCTAAGTTACATGCAGTAACTACAATCAATTCCTAGTGTGTAAAAATATCATTACCGAGCTATGAATATTCAATTATCATAGGTTGATAATTAAGTATTATGCTTCTTGTCATTACTATAAATTAAGTATTATTCTCCTCGTCATTACTAGATGAGGAACTATGATAATTTGAGTTAGGTTGCTAATCAAGTACTATGTCGTTATTGATGTTTCAAGGATGCAGGTACCTACATGATGTTTTTAAGGTTCTTTTGGTGATTCAATTAACAAGTGATGAAAAGTGTATGTGGAAGGACTTGTCCGTGGAGGAGAGCATTGGACTTGCTCGAGCTAATGCCAAAGACATTATTGCTTGTATTTTTGACATTTCCAAGATCTTCATATTTACAGATTTCCTATGTAGAAGGTGTGTGTTCCGTTTATTCCAGGTAGATGGTTTATTTGAACTAGTTTAGACTGTTGGTTGTTTTGCAGCTCATTCTACGAGAATTTGATCAGGATATCTAAGTGTGTTACCTACAATAAGGTAAGTGCTGTATAAATGATGAATAATATGTGTACCTTTGAATCTTTGATTTCATTTCTATCGCAATCTTTTTGTGTTTGACTTTGACTTTGTGATTTAGCAGTGCGTTGTTGTCTTCAGGTTGTAATCAAATATGGGATATATGATTAAACTATTACTGAATACCCATGAAGTTTCATCTTCTCTTGTAAACTACGGGTTAGTGCATGATTAACAGCTTCATATTAAACACATTTTTTGTCGTTTAAATTTAAGACCTCTAAGGAGTCGGGCATTATTGAGTCTGATTTTGTTGAATGTAAGATAAACCCTGTTAATCTTCAATGTGTGTCTGCTTGTTCGGACCAATGGAAGTTCATTGTTCCTATAATCTTACTTTACTGTTTGTACCATAAGCCTCTTGACTTTAGTGTTCTGAATTTACTCCTCTTTGTGATCGACACTCTTTTTATACCCTGCCGCACCAGGACTGAACTGCTTTGTCTCTAGAGTGCTTTGTTAATCAGAACTTTTCATTATTTACTTATGCACATCATTTTCATGCAATTGTATGTAGTTTCATACATTTTCATGCAATTACTATTTCAGGACTGGGATTTGGTTTCAAAGCTAGAGGAGCGATTCCGCGTGGTTCTAGAAAATCAAGAACTGCAATTACGAATTAGTTCGTACTTACTCAACCCTACGTATGTACTACCTCCCATTCACTGAAAACCTACCATAAATTGAATATATGTGAGGTATATTTTAATCAAATGGGAGGGAGTAACTTTTACTTGTTTAACAACGCAGTTAGCAAAATTAGCATGAAATACGAATCATTAAATTTTAACTTCAGCCTTGAAAACTCTTTAATATTTTTAATGTTTGATTGACAGGAGATAGTTCATAGAAAGGTTAAGAGGAGCATCATGAGCAGCAATGTCTGATTCTAGTCTCTTTATTAGCGTGTTTATTAGGTTTCACAATTTAGATTTGTAGTTAAGTATCTCTATACTGTGAAAGAAAGAGAGATATAATGTCTTTTGGCTGAAATTAATTGTTTTGTTATTAATAAAATTTAATTACTATTTATGTGAAAGTGGCGTGCCTATTTTGTAATTTTTTTTGTAATTTAGCAGTTCAATAGACATAGGGCGTGACAATGACCCATGTCTATATTTATAAATAGACATAGGGCAAAACAATAACCCATGTCTATTATTTCTATAGACATGGGTTAATTCTGCAAACCTATGTCTAATATAAATATAGACATGGGTTATTAAAAGAACCTATGTCTATGTTTTAGATAGACATAGGTTGTACGACCTATGTGTAAGTATTTGACAATAGATGTCACTCAACTTAACATGGGTCGCAAAACCCATGTCTATTAGTGAAAACGACCCATGTCTATTTGATGTTTTGTAGTAGTGTAGTAAACCCGCGGGCCAAGTAAATGCCGCACAGAATAGCAAGAAGCCTACTGGGAAGCTCTATGTCATGAATAGGGAGGAAGCCGAAAACACAGATATCGTTTCGGGTAATTTTCTAGTGAATTCTATTTTAGCTCATATTTTATTTGATCCTGGTGCATCTCACTCTTTTATTTTAACTAAGTTTGTGGATAAAATGATGGTTGACTCTAGTAAAATTGTGGATTATGATTTTCCCATACCATCTAGGGACTTAGTAAACTGTAAGAGGGTTTATAGGGATGTGTCAGTTTTTATTGGTGATCATGATTTTAAGGCAAACCTGATAGAATTTTCATTACCCTACTTTGATGTTATTTTGAGGATGAATTAGGCCTAGTGTGCTGTCGTGGGGTGACCCTGATTTATTTGTGGGAAAAGAAGGATGAAACTTTAAGATTATGTATTGATTATCGAGAATTGAATCAAGTTACGATATAGAATTAGATTCCCTTACCTAGGACTGATGACTTATTTGACCAGTTGAAGGAGCTTTTATTTTCCCTAAAATTGATTTGCAATTTGAGTACCATCAATTAATGATAGCACTTAAGGATTTATCTAAGAGTACATTTTCTACTAGATATATATTGTTATTGTGAGTTTACTGTGATGCTTTTTGGGTTGATTAGTGCACCTGATGTGTTTGTGGATTTAGATGAACCGAACTTTGGGGACTTACCTAGATAAATTTGTTGAGATTTTCATTGATGACATAGTGATTTACTTATAGAATGAAGAAGAGCATGAGGAACATTTACGAATTGTCTTAGTCATCTTGAGAGAAAAGTAGTTTTATGTTAAATTTTCGAGGTGTGATTTTTTTTGGTTGGTTCGAACAATTTTGGGGCATATTATATCTAAGGATGGAGTATTAGTTGATCCTGCTAAGATTGTTAAGGAATGATCTAACCCATAATTTGTGACTGAAATTCATAACTTTTTGAGATTAGCTGGTTACAATAGAGATTTGTGAAGAACTTTTCGATAATAGGTAGACCAGTGGCCACACTAATAAGGAAAACCACAAAATTTTATTGGGATGAGAGGTGTGAGGAATCGTTTCTAATTTAAAGGAAAAAAATTGACCACTGCTTTAGGATTTGCCTTACCGGGTGAAAATGAAGCTTATGAAATCTATTCATATGTATATTTAGAATGGATTAGGTTGTGTTTCCAGCAGAATAAAAGAGTGATTGTTTATACATTTAATCCCTACTTATGATTTGGAGTTTGCAACTGTAGTCGTTACCTAGAAAATTTGGAAACATTATTTGTTTGGTGTACCCTTTAACATTTTATGATCACAAAAAGTTTAAGATATATATTTACCCTTTAGGAGCTAAACGTGAGATAGAGGAGGTGGTTGGATTTGATTAAGAACTATAAGATCGAGATTCAGTATCATGTAAGAAATGTCAATGCGGTGGCTGATGCTTGGAGTAATTTTTTTTTTTACTGTTAGTGATGCACCGTGATATGCTGAGGGAAGAGTTTCTAATATTTGGGATCAAATGGCAAAATTAGGGACCCTATATAGTGTGTTTTTCCGTTGAAAGTGAATGGGGGAGTGTATTAAAGAGTTGAAAGGTGGTGATACATTTTTCTAGGATAAGTTGATCGGTGAATGAGTCTGCTTTGTCAGGCGCGATGAGAATGAATTTATTAAGCATTGAGATAGAATTTGCATACCTAAGCACAAGGAATTAAAGGAAAAGATGTATTATGTTCATTTAGGAATTGATAAAATGTATACGGATTATGTATTATTAGAAAGTTATGTATTAAAATGTATTATGTATTAAAATGTATTATGTATGAAGAAACAAATGACAGATTTTGTGGCTCAACACTTGATATATTAGAAAGTTATGAGTGAACATATGAGACATTAGGGAGAGTTAGATCCTTTAGGAGTTTTCGAGTGGAAGTGGAGTTTAACCTTTATGGATTTTATAGTTGGGTTGTCAAGGTCAGAGGAAGGTAATAATATGATTTGGGTTATAATTAATAGATTAACTAAGAGTGCACATTTTATTCCCATGGGGGATACGTAAGAGTAGAAGCAACATGTTGATGCTTATATACTTTATGTGGTAGGACTTCGTTGGATTTCAAAGGATATTATATTAGGTACCAAACACACGTGTTCCAATATTTTGGGAGAAACTTGAGTCAACCATGAGAGAATAATACCCTCATCTTTTTGCCTAAGGTAAATTTTTCGTACTTCGAGGACGAAGCTTTATTTTAAGGTGGTAGAAATATGCACGACTACTTATTTTTGTGGTAAACTAAGCATGTTCTTGTGTGATTTCATACTAATATCTAATTATTGATCACAAATATGAATATTTTGTTTATTGTCGACGCTTAATAAACACAATATCATTGGTTATTTGTTATTACTTGAAATTGACATTTTTGTGGTTTTTTTGTGCTCAACGCACATATTGGTGATTTCGTGCTCAATGCACATATTGTTGGTTTGGTAGTGCTAACCGCACTTATTTAATTGGTTGATTGATTTTGTGCGATACGCACTTGTAAAATGGTTGAACTTGTGATTTTCAAAATGTTGAAATAATTTAAATATTTTTGTCCGACATGCTCTTAACTTGGCAAGTGATACTTTACCTTAGAGGAGTATGAAAATTGTGGTGGTTTCGAACTTTGGTATTATCTTATGGAATTAGGTGATCTTATCTTGTGGATTTAAGTGGTGGTGAAGTTGTATACTTTGAAATTTGAGGAATTAGGTGCTCTTGGATTTTTGAGGAAATTAGAAATGAGAGATATTCTCTTTTTAAGGTCGTGTATTTAACATGACGAATTTTGGACATGTCGAGTAAAAGATTTATTTTGGATATACATGAGGATTTTGGTGAATTTTGGATATATGGAGTGAGCGGGTCATTTTGGACATTCGTGAGTAATGTGAGACTTTATTTTTGAGGATGAGTTTAAACTTCGAGGACGAAGTTTTGTTTTAAGGAGGGAAGTCTGTAACACCCCGTTATTCTGAGTCAATTACAAAGCTTGACTTTTCTACTTTTATTTAAATCGGGTTTTTAAGTTGGAAAAATATTTTTAAAATCATTATAAATATTAAAGTATTTTGGGTTGTCTTATTATAAATCAGTTTTGACTATTTAAAAAAAATGAAACGTTATTTTATAAATCAATTTTGGTTTTAATCTGAATTAAACCGACTTTATATCGGGTTGGAATTTGGGTCAAACACAAATAAAAAAAAAACTTATATTAAAACCCTCTATGCCCCACCACTTTTGTCCACCCCCTCTTTTATTTTCCTTCTCCTTCAAAATTTCTGCCGCACCACCATCCTTCCTTTGTCTTCTGTTTTCAACAATCGTCCATCAACATAAAATCGGTTCTTGACCTCTTCTTAAACCAACACGTTTCTTCTTCTTCTTCTTCTTCAAACTTGTTAGTATTCCACTTTTTCTAATCCCGGTTTATTTAAATCTTGATTTATGTTATTTGGTAAATCGATTTAGTTTTATATTATCATGGGTCGGGATTAAGAGAAGTGTCAAACAATTTGTTGGTATCGGGTTATTCCGATTGCCACTGTACTTCATTTTAAATGACCTTTCTTGTGAAAGTTTTCTTAATTAACATTGGCGAATTTTATCGGGTAGAAATTTGGGGTGATTAGTACATCTTTTGGTTGGGTTTTATTAAGTAAATTGGGTTAAAAGTGATTTGGGCAAATTTGTGAGAAGTAGGTGATCTGTGGCAATGGAAGTTGTAAACCTTGAGGATGATGCAATGATGATGCAGGGGTGTGTTTTATTTCTTGGTTGCTGTGAAGTTTGGTTTAATTATTTCTTGTACATAAAATTCAAGTAGTCTATTATGATTTGGGATTCTAATCAGGTTGTATCCGAAACGGTATCTCTAGAATTTCGTAATTTTGAGGATGCATTAATTAAATAGAGTATATCCTGAGGAAATCGTTTGATATTTATTAGTCGGGTGATTAAGTTATTGAACCGGTTTATATTATTTGTAGCTTGTGGGTTCGAGGAGAAAGAATTTTTGGATTAATATTAGCTTGGATTTATCGTCTCGAGAGGTAAGGACGTTTTGACCTTTTCTTCTTTAAGTAAAGAGCATGTTCGGCTTAAATTATATTTTTGAAACGGTTTTATAATTATTTTATCAACGATGAATTTTTATGATACTCTTGTAACATTTTGGATATTGGAACTTTGTGACAAGTCATATATTGGAATTATTTTGGTACAATTTTGGTGGTTATAACAGACTCTGGGAGCTCTGTTGGTCTATGAGGTTAAAGTGCGTCTAAGACATCCCTGGGATTTTGTCCCGAAACTGAACTCCTGGCCCGAGTTGTGTTAAGTGGGGTTTTTCCGGTCCCCCACTTGCTAGGTAGTTAGACTTCCTCCTTTGGCAGCCTCATCCTACTGACTGCCCAAATGTGAGTAGTGCGCACTATAATAAATCTAGCTAAGCATAGGTGGTACCTCTAGATCGTGAAAAGGGTAGGACCTTGGCACACAGGTGGAGACAATATATTTTGGTTGGTTTTGATTTTGACTACCGTTTTACAGTACTTTTGGTTTGGTATTGAGACAATAATATTTAACTCAAATTTCAGTTTACTTCAAATTATAATTGTTGTTTTACGTTTTCAATATAATATATTTTACTCAGCTTTGCTGATGTCCTTTTGTTTTGGGTCGTTCCCCCGCTGGAACCTGTACCTATTTGTGTTGTGGATACAGTTGATAGGTACAATTAATATGCTGCATGGGTGCATTTGGTTTCGGGATGCTGAACGAGGAAGGACTTTATTTAAACGTTTACCTCCGAACTATTTATATTTATGTTGAATTTTGGGTTGAAGTTGTTTTTAAACCGTTTTGGATTTTGTGGGACTTAAGTCTTCCGCTGCAACGTTTTCATTTAATTATTTATCGGATTTATATTTCTTTTAAATTCTTATACTATTCTTTTGCCTTGCATTTGGCCTTGTGAGCTAAATGCGGAGTAACAACTTTAAATTTTCCGGTTTTATTCTGTTATTTTGGTCGCGAAAATTTAGGGCTGTTACACCAATGGCTATCACGAGCTCACCAAGGTTGTCAGCCAAACCTAAGTCCTCTAGAGCAAAGGTAGAAGACTCACTACCGTCCATCCCTGACAACATATCCAAGGTAGTCGTCTCGGGAATCCCTCCAACATCCTCGGTAGCACCCGTGACGTGACCCGTAGCCTCAGCCTCAACCTTTCTCTCCCTTTCAACCCGATGCCTAGCCTCGCCCTGCACGGAGATCTCGCCTTGAGACAGAGCCAGCCATTCCTGAAGTTGAGCAATCTTGTTGGCCCTAGATTGCAGGAGCTGTCGTGCCTCAGCCGCTTCCGCCTCAAGCTCGGTCACCCGAGTCTCCAACTGTCCCACCATATCGGGAATGTCCTGCAAGCATAACCCGCACTTGAGGAAAACACACAAACAATCTAAGAGCCAACCCTAGGTAGACACACTCACCGATCGAGGCCCCGAAGTGTCACGGGGGACTCTCGAGGCATAAGCTCGAAAGCAGTTGGCGACCGACCATAACCGCTGATGGCAAGCCGACGAAACCTGAAAGGTGAAACCACGCAAATTGGCCAAACCAATCCTAACTCTTAGAACCCGAACCCAAAACTGAAACTGAAACTTACCCGGTATACCCGGTCACGCCACTCCATCCCAGCCTCCATCTCCACGGGAGAACACGGGGGGGGGGGGGGGGGGGGGGGGGGAAGCTCAATGAAAGCAACCCCAGCTGTATCTACCCTAAGCGGCGTCAAGGGGAAGTCTGGGGGCTGAATAGCATAAGCCGGGTCGGCCAGCTGAGAGAGAAGAAAATCGGCCAGTTAGGAGCAAGAAACACTAAATGATACAAACTTTAAACCCAATGATTAAGCTCTTACCACGAAGCGGTGGTAAGCTAGCCGCTGGCTAACAAGAGATAGATAGGAGGCACCAGGCACAAGGAGTGCATCACCTCCTTCTCCATCCCTACCCTTGAGGACCTCCGCGGTGGTCGGCGGTCTAAACATGGTCCGGGGAGGATCATCCGGCACCCTAAAGTCATCATATAAGCAGTGACGCACCAACCGCTCCCCCAGATACCAAACTGGGTGAAACAATGCAGCAAGGAGCATCCTCCTATAGCTCCAAGGCCTCAACTCCGTAGTCACGTACTTCGGCAAACCCTCATAATTAGCCCAAGGACGGGCCACAAACCACACAAACAAAACCAGCATCTCAATAAATCCTAAACCTTGGAGGCTACTAAATAAAACAGGCTATAAAGAGTAAACTCACATCCTTGAGGCGTAGTTGGTTAACCAGCACGTTCTCCGACGGGTAGTGGCGGATTGTACTCTTAGGCTGAGCCAACCTCCACTCGATCCCCGCCGAGAATCTTGTCGGATGAACCCGAACCATTTTAGGTGCCAAGCAAGGGAAGTAGAAACAGATCCAAGCCTGCAAAATCTCAAAACATCTTTAGCGAAACTAATTCAAACTAAGTAGAACTCAAAATACAAAGACGGGAATAGTAACTAACCTCTAGTACAAGGCCTGGGCCCACGAAGGGCAAAGCTGAGGCCGACTCCACCTCCAACGACCTCACCCTGACTTGCAAGCAGCGAGTCATCTTCGCGAAAGTCGCGGTTACCCAATCAAAACGTCCTAGCTGAGCCAGATCAGCTAGTAGAGGCAAAATTCTAGTACTAAACCTCTCGCCCTTATCCGAGAAGTGAGTCGATCCTAGGAAATACCACAACCACAACCGAGCATCTTGCTCCGGCTTGTTCAGTACTCGACCCACTAACACCGCCACCCGCTCAAAATGATCGGTGATGTACGAACTCACCAAAGCATGAGGCGTACTATAGGCCTCACGCTCCAAACAATCCCCGATGCGGCCCCGCACCTCATCACTATGTAACCTATGGCCCTCAGTAGCCCACCTAATCCTCTTCGGACCCCAGGGCAAACCGGTAATCACCACGAAGTCCTCTAAAGTCATCCTGACCTCCCCAAAGGACATGTGGAAGGTCGAGGTAGTATCATGAAAGCGATCTACCATCGCTCTAATCACCATAAGGTTGCACATAGTCTTGCAACCCACCAACTGGACCCACTGCTCGACCACGGGACCTAGAGCGGTCCTCGCGATAATTACTTTTGCCGCGAGGGTCAACTTTTGAGAATAAATCTCAAGACATGTCGTAAAGCCCGAGAAAGTCCTCATCGAACCTGGGGACTGCAAACCGAAGCAATACAAGTATAAACAAAATGAACTAAATCCTACCGAAACCGAATTTCAAAACCTAAAAAAGGCATAAGCTAAATACTCACCAGGCCCCGCACGGTGCGGTAAGAAACGTGTAGGTCGGGGCGAAACAACAACAGGTGACTGTCCTAGCCCCGAGCCCACTCGGGATCCTCGTAGCCAATCTCCTCGTTCTCCGGTACGGGAACCGGGACATGGGCCCTCCTAGCAACCGTCTCGGGAAGCCTACGCTTCCTCACCCTGTCAATGTCGGCCTCGTTTATGGCCTCCGGATCACGACACTGAGATGAAATGATCCGTCGTCTCCTACGAATTCCGCGGGGAGTCAGTGAGTTCGTCCTGGCGGCCTCGCCACTAGTACCAACCGAAGGAGCTCCCTCGGGACGCTCGGTATCACCTGTAGCTACAAAACCAAACAAAACGCGAAAAACCCATATCTTAAGTCAGGCTAAAACAGCTTAAACAGGTCAAAATAAGGTCAAAATTTTGAATAAGGATATTAAAATTTCGAAAGGATCGCTAACACCTATTTTCGATCCCGGTCACAATGGAAGTGGTTTCGGGTAAATCTGACATCCTTACG
This sequence comes from Agrostemma githago, assembly GCA_958450325.1. Lineage (NCBI taxonomy): Eukaryota > Viridiplantae > Streptophyta > Magnoliopsida > Caryophyllales > Caryophyllaceae > Agrostemma > Agrostemma githago. Next base: position 45,533,568 of record OY288251.1, read on the forward strand.
ACACCTATTGGTCCGTCGTAAGTCACACAAAACCTCACGAAAGGCCCTAGAGGCTATTCTAGCACATAAAAGTCGACAAAGGAGCTACCCATATCATCACAAACATTAATCGAGCAAGATTACGCAAGACAAGTACGGGAGTATTCGGGAAAACAATTCCCAACCCTAGCATTTCGAACCTATCACTATAGGGAGCCATTGTCGTACCTTGAAATCTCCTATTCAACTTGTAACTACCCTAACAAGCTCTAATTGACCCTAATTTAACAATGAGATTAAGCACAAACATCGAAACGTAGCAAATTAAAAACACCCAAATCGATTTTCTATGGTTTTAACAAAACAAACTCACAATCAACCAAATCAAGCAAAACCGACAATAAACAAGCAAAGAACACTTACCCGGAGTCGACATTCTCACGTATGGTAGAAGTCGAGATGGAAATCGGGTAGAAAAATTGAAAAGGGCGATATATGGGTGAAGGGGGTGACGCGTTCGATTTTTGGGACGAATGAACAAATCACCCCAAGTTTCGCTAACTTAAACAAACCCGACACACAAGATTCCGACCGCCTCAGGTGACGCGCCCAAATCCTGTACCGCTAGGGGCTAGGCGCCTGAGGATTGGGGTACAGATGTACGCGCGTCTGATCAGTGCAACACAGACTAAGACAGAAACAAACGAGGCTTAACACGAAACATGCACCCTTTAAAACAAGCAAACTAAGGACGACGAAGCAATTACCAATTGATACCGATAAAGCACGCCCGTAACAAGAACGATAATAAAACAAGCATAAAAACCACGGTTAGCGAGAACGCCACACTCGAGCACGTAATAAATCGAACCAAACAAAGCCAATCCAAGCAAACTCCGAACAAATCCCAAATGCATAACAAATCAAAACAAATCAAAGCAAACCCGAACAAAATAATACAAACCCGCAAAACAAAGGCAACTTTACTAAAACGAATAAACAACAGCAATTTCAATTTGAGCGGATACTGACATGCTCGAAGGAGTCTTATATCTTCACAACAACTTTAATTCGAGCAGATACTGACACGCTTGAAGGAGTCTTATACCTCCGCAGCAATTTTAATTTGAGCGGATACTGACACGCTCGAAGGAGTCTTATACCTCCACAGTAATTTTAATTCGAGCGGATACTAATACGCTCGAAGGAGTCTTATACCTCACAGCATTTTCGAGCCTGAGGGGTCATAAGCATCCCGAAGGCGATTGTTCAAGTGGAGACTGACGCCCTCGAATATTTTATCCTGTTTCATTTTGTCCAAGGGGTCATAGGGACCCCAAAAGCCGTTGTTTGAGTGAAGACTGACGCCCTCAAACATTTTATCTTGTTTTGTTTTGTCCAAGGGGTCATAGGCATTCCGAAGGCAGTTGTTCGAGTGGAGACTGACACCCTTGAGCATTTTATCTTGTTTTGCTTTGTCCAAGGAGTCATAGGCATCCCAAAAGCAGCTGTTCGAGTGGAGACTAACACACTCGAACATTTTATCTTGTTTTGTTTTGTCTAAGGGGTCATAGGCTGTTCGAGTGGAGACTGACGCCCTCGAGCATTTTATCTTGTGTTGTTTTGTCGAAGGGGTCATAGGCATCCCGAAGGCAGCTATTCGAGAGGAGACTGACGCCCTTGAACATTTTATTTCATTTTCGTGCCCAAGAGGTCATAAGCATCTCAAAAGGCATTTCATTAAGTCTGAGGGGTCATAGGCATCCCGAAGACAAGTGTTCGAATGGAAGCTGACGCATCGAACATTTTCTCCCACATACACGCTTGACACGTCACACACACACATGATGGATAAGCTCGGACTGATTCTTGAGGATCCGAAAAGGCAAAACACGAACATGAATAACCTAGAACAAGATGACAAGCACCGGCCCGGACCCAAGCAAGCAACCATAGGCAAACACGTCAGGTATGGTTTCTGAACTTTGGCTGGTGAGCCTCAACACGTAGTCCAACGGACTTAAAGCGACCCGACCGGACGGCCAGCAGGTCGTAATCCTTTATTGACCTGGGTGGCTACACTTTGACTTTTGCCTTGTCCAACCCTCAGTCAAAGTGGGGGCTTCTGTAGACACCCAGATTTGGACCTGGTGGCTGCATGAGTGCCCAAAAAACACCCGATGACGATCGGACTGCAACGCGACGCGGGTTCATGATGTTTTAGATAGTTTTCTGTAGAACAGACCAAATAAAATACTCGGAATAATTAAACTGACATCTTGGCAGCCTTAGTCCTGTCATTACGGTCGCATATACACTAATTAGAGTCAATTCCGACACCGGGACCCCGAGTCAGTCCCGAAACTCGAACCGATTTAGCACCGCGCCAAGTGAACCCCGAGATACACACCCGAGGCCCACTAAACACCACGGCGCTAGGTCAAAACTAGGGAAGACTTAATCCCCAAGCTTCGTATTATACACCCGCTTCTCGGTTTTGGAAAGTATCAAAATCGTATCTTCAAAACTCCAAGCGCCTCACCTTGTGCGCCTGTGTCTTCAGTCGCCCAATTCCAGGCGCCTGAGTTCTGGTGCGCCTGGGCTCAGGCGCCTATCCGGGTGACGAGGACCGAAAAACACCTATAAATACCCCCCTTCACCCCTTCATTTCGACAAACAATTCAATTTTCTTCCCTCTTTACTCATAAAGAGTTTCTCGCTAAGGTCTCGCACTCCGACACCCGAGGTAAACGATCCACTCGATCGTAGTTCCGATTGTAACACCCCAAATTTTTGGACATAATTATTTATTCCATTTCATATATTATATATCCGAAATTAATTATTTAATTCAATTCCTATAATTTTTCTATTCGGATATTCCCTTTTCCGGTTTAATTGTCTGAAAACCGCATCCTTGTAACCTTTTGTCGGTTTAGCTTGAAATGTGGGCCAAGGCTAACCCATCCTTGCTTCCCATGTGTGAATTGATGAGGGAGCATTGGGATTTGGGTCCAAGTAGGGTTTGCTCATGATCTTGCCTATATATAGGTGATTAGGGTGAGAGTTTCACCTCTTCTTCTCAATTGCAAACCTTAATTATAGGTTTTCACCCTCTCCTCTCTTCTTTTCCTCCTAGCCACGCCTCATACCTCCTCCTTCTCCATAATTTCGTGCCTCCTCCTCTTCATTAAAGAATTGATCTTCATCCCTTTCGAATCCTGATCGATCCTAGCGCAATCCTTCGCATTGTTTCGTAAGTTTCGCTTGTTTTCGCGCTAGTTTTTCGTAGTTCTTTTAGTAGTTTTTGATTAGGGTTTCCTTTCGGTGTTTGTCACATGAATGATGTTCGACTAGGCGTGGAGACGGGTCCGGGTGAAGACATCTACGTCATAGAAGACGAGATCGAGAATTAGCACGCTTCAAGGTTACTAGATGTGATTCTTTTCGTGTTTATACATTTTGAATGTGTTGTGTGATTTTAATGATTTGTAACATGATTTAATTGATTTGCGTTGTGTCTTTATTCATGATTTAAAGAGTCTAATTAATTAGTATGTTAATTGAACGATTTATTATCATCGTTAGATCTTTAATTGTCTATATTAGAATTGTTAGATCTAATCCGTTGTAACATCTAAACTTTCGTATGTGAGCCGCTTAGCCTCTCCGTTTGAAGATGTTAGGGTTGTTTCATCGATGCTTTTAGAGTTTCAAACCCTAGATTCAATGATGACTCAACCTACCATCACCCGGTGGTTGAGGTTAATATAACCTTATTTGAAGTTAATGTAACTTCGTTGAGAAGTTACTAAGCCACTTCACTTGAGGTTAAGGTAACTTCAATGCGGGGTTATAGTCTCGTTGGGCTCAATATAAGTGCCTCCACGAGATTATGATCAAGGTTAACTTAACCTTAGTTGAGGTTTGTGTAACTTTATTGGAAAGTTACTGTACAACTTCACATGAGGATAATGTAACCTTATTGCGTGTTATGATCTCACGGAGGTTTACGTAACCTCACGAGGTTATGACAAGGTTAATGTAACATTACTTGAAGTCAAGTAACTTCAATGGGAAGTTACGATACCCTTCACTTGAGGATTACGTAACACCGTTACGAAGCTATAATCTCAGTGAGGTTAGGGTAAACTCACAAGGTTATAGTCGAGGTTAATGTAATCTTAACTTGAAGTTGACGTTATAGTGGTTATACTATGACACCACCTTTGGGTTGACGTTATATACATAACTTCACTTTAGTAGACAAGGTTAATGTAGCCTTACCTTAACCTTGAATACTAATACACGTTAGATGTTCAGGATTATACTTTGTTAAACATTAAATCTATCACTATTTGAAGGTTATAGTCAGTTGTGCTATAACATTACCATGTTATCGTTGTTTGATTACTTCTATACTCGTTCCTTTAGAACAATCAGTTACATTGTTCTACGTTTGAGTCGTGATGTTTATCATGAATGATTAGTACTTGGTATAGTCTGTTACACTATCCAGGGCCTGATTTTCCCTGGTATAGTCAGTGACACTTTACTAGGTCGGATTACTACATAGTGTAGTCAGTTACACTGTACTACGTAGAAGTCGTAAGGTTGCTCACGCAGTTGGCAGTCAGTTACACTGTGCAACGTACATGATGGTTAGTGATATAGATGACGGTAGTATCAGTTACATACTATCGGAATGAACCAATACTGTTCACAAGAGGTTTAATTGGTCTATGTTCGGTGGGTCCAGATTCGTCAGTTACACGTTCTGGTTTCCTGTGTGTCGTTCGACGTACAGTTACTGCGTTGAGAGCTCTGGCCAGGTCTTAGACATATAGTCGTTAGTTACATGCTATACATAGTACCGTAGAGTAACAGTTACATACTTCACAAAACGGAGGGTCAGTTACACGCTCCGTGTCAGAGGGTCAGTTACACGCTCTGACTAGTTAGAGTATCAGTTACATACTCTAGCCGGTGTTCTAACTATATCCTATACGTCTTTGTATGAAGTCTGTTGTTACTTACTCCGGCTTGTATGGATGGATATGTAGTATCTATCTGGACCGTTATGACTAATTATGGATTGCAATAATTTATATGATCGTGTCTAATAACATGTTGGTCATGTGTATTGATATCTTCACATGTCGTTTAATTATGTTATCCTTCATTATTATTGCTATGCATGTTCAACCTGTTATAACCATGACTGGGAGAACATCTAGTTGCTCCCCACTGACTGTGGACCCTCTTTTTAGGTCTTCCGAGATGCTTTTGATTGTGATGTTTTGTTGGGGAAGACTTGTGGAGAGGGACCTTTATTTAAGTTTCTTTTGATTTTCATTTCGAACACTTTTGAATAATGTATTAGTTTGTATGTCGAGATAGTGACGATCCGGATTCGGTCGGGTGTTTCCGCCACCTTTGACCCTATTATTTATACTATTTATATTATTAAAAGTTTTTAAATATCCGGGTTGTTATAGTTGGTATCAGAGCGAACACGCTCCCAACTCTCGCTTAATCACTAAAAGAATAACTTGACTTAGTAAATGAGTGAGAGTAAATGGGGTAGAAACCATTAAGGACTTGCTTGCCTTAGTGGCATTATTGTAGAGTGTTTGAGTAGTTGCTTGTAAGTGGTGCCTAGGCCTGAACCACTTCATAACCTAGGGTATGTTGTTGCAGATGGCAAGCAATGGTAACAAAAATGACCAGGAGGCTGCTCGCCTCATACGTATTGAGGAAGCCTTGGCAACCATAGCTGAAGGGTTAGCCACTCAAGTCAACAATGCCAACAATCAACTCAACAATCAGCAACACAACAACCGGACGGTGTTCGACCGATTTCCCCATCACCGTCCTCCAACCTTTGAGGGTAATACCGACCATGTCGCCTTGGAATCTTGAATTCGGAAAATGGAGAAGTTGTTTCTGGCTACAGAGTTTCCGGATGCACAAAAGGTGAACCTGGCTTCCTATTACTTGAAGGAAGAGGCCGAAACCTGGTGGGTTGTAGCAAGGGTAGATCTTCAAGCACAGGCTGGGTTTGGATGGAGAAACTTCACTGAGGCTCTAACCAAGAGGTTCTATCCGGAGGAGCTGAGGTGGCAAAAGGAACAGGAGTTCCTTCGCTTGGAACAAGGCTCGATGACAGTTGAGGAGTACACCAACAAGTTTCTGAATTTGTCCCGCTTTGTCACGTTGGTCGCCATGGACGAGGTTTCTAAAACTTGTCGCTATGAGAAAAATCTTGCTCCCAGAGTCCGAGCAGCTATGTCGGAGATCCCGTCTACTTCTTTCCAACAAGCTTATGACCGTGCTCTGAGCATCTATGGCTCAGTGATGGCTGTTGAGTCTGAGGACCGCATAAAGTCTGGAGGTTATTCTAAGAAGTCTTATGTTCCTTCATCATCTTACCAACATGCTAAAAAGAAGCAGAAGTTTGAGGCTAAGACGTTCGACAAGCCACTTTCGGGCCAGTTGAAGAGTGATTGGACGTGCTACAAGTGCCAGAAAGCTTACCATCCTGGGAAGTACTGTGATGGGACTCCAATTACTTGCTTTACTTGCAAGAGTACTGAGCATAGAGCTGCTGATTGTCCGCAGAAACCTAAGTAGGAAGCTCCGAAGAAAGGTCGAGTGTTCGTGATGACCCGTGCAGAGGCAGAGGCTAATCCGGATATGATTACAGGTACCTTTCTAGTTCACTCTTTCCTTGCTTTTGTTCTTTTTGATACGGGTGCGTCGATGTCGTTCGTGTCTGAATCTTTTTCCGTCCGAGATGGACTTGTTTCATCTTCATCCGTGAATACTCTTATTTCCACTACCACGGGTGAGACAGTCCCTTGCAATAGTCTGTTCAAAGACATCCCGATCTCCATTATGGGGGTATCCTTTCCGGTTGATTTGATCACCTTCCAGCAAGCTAATTTCGACATCATTTTGGGCATGGATTGGTTGGCTCGTTATGATGCAAGATTTCAGTGTCGTGACCAGAAGATTTTGTTCAAGAGTCAAGACGGTGTAAGGCTATCGTATAAGGGTGTCAAGACTAGACCAACTATTCGTTGGGTGTCTGCAATGAAGATGGTCAGCATGGGTAGGAAAGGCCATCAGATCTACTTGTGTAGTATCCGTGATGTGTCTAAATAACTGAAGTTGGAGGATATTTCAGTAGTCAGGGAGTATGCTGATGTCTTCCCAGAAGATCTTCCGGGTATCCCACCCGAGCGAGCCGTTGAGTTCTCTATCGATCTGTTGCCTGGTACAGGTCCAATTTCTAAGGCTCCATATCGTATGGCACCAGCTGAGTTGCAAGAGCTGAAGAAGCAGCTTGAGGAGATGATTGAAAATGGCTTTATAAGGCCGAGTGCTTCTCCTTGGGGTGCCCCAGTCTTGTTCGTTCGCAAGAAAGATGGTAGCATGAGGTTGTGCATTGACTACCGAGAGCTGAACAAGGTTACCATAAAGAACAAGTACCCACTGCTGAGGATTGAAGATTTGTTTGATCAACTTCGAGGAGCTGGTGTGTTCTCTAAGATTGACCTGAGGTCAGGGTATCACCAGATCCCAGTGAAAAAGGGTGATATTTGTTTGAGGTATGGTCACTATGAATTTGTGGTTATGCCGTTTGGTTTGACGAATGCACCTGCGGTGTTCATGGATCAAATGAACCGTACCTTTAGTGAGTATTTGGATAAGTGTGTTGTGGTGTTCATAAAATTCAAGGGATAATCAAGAACATGAGAGTCACCTCCGCATCATCTTGGAGACTCTCCGGAAGCAGAAATGGTACGCCAAGTTCTCAAAGTGTGAGTTTTGGCTAAAAGAAGTGACCTTCTTAGGTCATGTGATTTCTGGTGAAGGAGTTATGGTCGATCTGACTAAGATTCAAGCTGTGGTTGATTGGCAGAGTCCGAAGAATGTCAACGAGATCCGCAGTTTCCTTGGTCTCACTGGGTATTATCGCTGCTTTGTCAATGATTTCTCAAGGATAGCAAGGCCATTAACTCAGTTGATGAAGAAGGAGTCCATGTTCCTCTGGACTGAACCTTGTGAGGCTGCTTTCCAGAAGTTGAAGAAGCGGTTAACTACTGCTCCAGTGCTTACACTGCCGGAGGAAGGTGTTGGATTCGATGTGTATTGTGATGCATCGAAGTCCAAATTGGGTTGTGTTTTAATGCAGAAGGGCAAAGTGGTTGCCTATGCTTCGAGCCAGTTGAAGGTTCCCGAAGTGAACTATCCAACTCATGATCTGGAGTTAGCTGCTGTGGTATTCGCGCTAGCTGCTGTGGTATTCGCGCTAAAGTTGTGGAGACACTACTTGTATGGTATTTCTTGCAACATTTACACCGACCATAAGAGCTTGAAGTATATCTTCACACATAAAGACCTCAACATGAGACAAAGGCGTTGGATAGAGCTGATCAATGACTATAAGGTTGAGCTTCTGTATCATGAGGGTAAGGCTAATGTGGTCGCTGATGCATTGAGCCGCAAGACTTGTCATGCTATGAGAGTGTTACCTGACGATCTAGTTCGAGAGTTCCAGAAGTTGAACCTTGAAGTAGTTCTACCTGGTTCCTTAAATTTGGGCGCGATGGTTGCTGTGCCTGAGTTCTTCCATGAGATCCGAGCTAGGCAACGAGAAGATCACTTCCTTGAAGGAATTCAGGTTGCCTTGGGTGAGGGTCGAGCTGAAATTTTTGAGGTCGGAACCGATGGTGGTTTGAAGTTCCATGGAAGATGGTGTATCCCGAGCTGTGAAATCCTAAAGGGTAAGATTCTCAAGGAAGCTCACAGTACTCCGTATTCCGTACATCCTGGGAGTGACAAGATGTAAAAGGATTTGAAGCTACGATTTTGGTGGCCAGGTATGAAAAAGGAGATCGCCGAGTTCGTCAGTCATTGCCTGGTATGCCAAAAGGTTAAGTTCGAACATCGATGACCTGGAGGTTTGTTGCAACCTCTTGAGATCCCCGCGTGGAAATGGGATTCTATTTAGATGGACTTCGTGATGGGATTACCGAGATCGCAGAGGGGTATGAATGCTATTTGGGTTGTTGTGGATCGGTTGACAAAGGTTGCCCACTTCATCCCAATGAATGAGACTTGGAGTCTCGATGAGCTTGCAAATGCCTATCAGAGAGAGATCATTCGTTTGCATGGAATTCCTAAAGACATCATCTCAGATCGTGACCCGAGGTTCTGTTCTCAGTTTTGGAGGAAGTTACATGAAGCTTTAGGGAATGAGTTGAAGATGAGTATAGCATTTCATGCAGCTACTGATGGTCAAACTGAAAGGACTATCCAGACACTTGAGGATATGTTGCGAGCATGTGTCTTGGAGTTCCAAGTGAGTTGGGAGAAGAGTTTACCTTTGGTTGAGTTCTCCTACAATAACAGTTACCATGCCAGTATCCAGATGACTCCCTTTGAGGCTTTGTATGGGAGGAAGTGTCAAGCCCGATGTGCTGGGAGGACAGCTGCGAGCGAGGCAGTTGTGCTTGGTCCAGAAATTCTTCAGCTGATTCGTGAGAAATTGCAGGCTGCACAGGATCGTCAGAAGTCGTATGCAGATTTGCGACGTAGACCAATCGAGTTCGAAGTTGGGGATAAGGTTCTTCTTAAGGTATCTCCAATGAAGGGCGTTAAGAGATTTGGAATTAAGGGCAAGCTAAGCCCTAAGTACATTGGCCCCTACGAGGTACTTGAGAGAGTCGGCGAGGTGGCCTATAGGCTGGCCCTACCTCTGAATCTGTCGAAGGTTCAAGATGTATTTCATGTGTCTCAGTTGAGACGTTATCGCGGTGACCCTTCCCATGTATTTGAAGCGGATGTGATTGAGCTCGAGCCGAACTTGACGTACGAGGAACGTCCAGTTCGTATTTTGGATAGGAAGGATAAAATTCTGAGGAATAAGGTGGTTCCCTTGGTGCGAGTTCTCCGGAGGAACCAGAGGTTCGAAGAGGAAACTTGGGAGACCGAGGCGTCTATGCGGGAGAAGCATCCGCATATTTTTGATTGAGGTAATCATCTTTCCAGTTTCGAGGACGAAACTTCTTTTTAGGGGGTTGGATTGTAACACCCCGAATTTTCGGACATAATTATTTATTCCATTTCATATATTATTGTGGACATGACATAGGTCCACCCCGACGCGGCCACGCGCGGGTTTGGGGAGGCGAATGAATCTCCATATGAGATGGGTCGAATTGAAATTTAAATCGAAGTAGAAGTCGCCACCGAATTTTATGGTTATTCGGAACCATTCGAACCCACTCTATGTCGTAGTGGGCCATATTTAAAACATGGCCCATTTCCGATGTTAGAGTTTATCGGGTTCATCCCTTAGCATTTCGATACCGATGCCGACTTGCGCGGTTAATCGTATATTGAATGACTCTCGTTGCCAATGATTTCGGACATCCGGAAACCACGGTTCTGAGTAAGGGGTGAGGGTACGTGTTGGGAAGCTCATTGAGAACACCCAACCCCGCCCGCACTTAGCGGCCTTTACTAAGATATCGTTCGGTTTTGTGTACACGCGTTAGTTCGACGCACTACTAGAAAAGATGGCAAAGAAATCATCTTAAAATGCCCTAAGACACCATTTTGGAGATGATCTCCAAGTCAAAGGTGTCTTAGGTAAGAAACCATATGAGAAAAATGGTTTCTTTGCTTATGCTTTAGAAACCAATTTTAAAAGATAAATGGTTTCTTTGGTCCATGAGAAAGACACCTTTTGGGAGAGATAAATGATTTCTTATCTAAACTTAATAAACCATGTACTTCACTTAAATGATTTCTTTGCTACCAACTTAATAAACCATATAACACACTTAAATGGTTTCTTTGCCTATCAACTTAATAAATCATGTAACGCTTAAATGATTTCTTTGCACCTTGATATTTTTTTTTTTTAAAATAGTAATATTTAAGGTACCCCAAATATTAAAATACAACGTACTCATTTTCATATATCAACCAAAAAATCGACAAGAATTTCCATACAATATCTCATATGTATAAAATGATTCCAAGATATATGTAGACACCCACATTTTGACCGCCAGGTGTCTATAGTAGTTTCCAACAAACACCCGATGATGATCGGACGCTAACGTGCCTTGACGTACTCGGAAATGGGCTCGAAATGATGGATATTGGGCCTAGGCATTTTAAGGAGTACAAATCTCACCAAACCAACCTCAAATTCAGGCCCAGTGGGTCGTTTCGAGTCAAATAACACTAATTTGGGTCGAATCCGTCACCAGGGGTAAAACCGTCTTTTAGCGACCGAGTCAAAACTCGGTCAAAGATATTTCCCGAAACTCGTAGGTTGACCGTGACATATCACGCGTCCAATTCGGACCCCAATCCTACAAAAATCAGCCATACAAAAAATAATAAACAATTCCGTTTAAGGTAGAATTCGATCCCGAGTAGGAATCCTATCCGAGAGCCGACTCAGACACTCAACCGAGTGCAACCACTCGGCCAAGTACACAAGTCAGCCGGTATTTCCTCTTTTCTTCTCTTACAAGAAAACGGAATTCTCGTTCTCCTCAGCTTCTTACCCAAGCAGTAATTATAGCTCAAACAGGAATCCTATTCAGAAATCGGTTCAAACATCCGACCGAGTGTAAAACACTCGGCCGAAACAAGAGCAAAACAGCCGGTTTTCCTCTTTCTTCCTCCACAAGAAAGCGGAATCCTTATTTCCCTCAAATTCCCTCATTTCCTATCCTAAGCGGTAGTCAAACTCTCCCAAACCAAGGTCGGGAACTCCCTATAAATAGGACCTCCCATCCAACATCAAACACATATCAGAAAACACCGAGAAAATAGAATTCATACACACACACACGATTTTTCAGCATCAACTCTCTATCATCCCGACACACATAATTCCTTAGCATCGAGAAACCGATAATACATCCAAAACCCGAAGGAAACCGGTCCGAAACCCGACACCCTTCACCCGTCAAAACCGTACCATCCTAACCCAACCGACGTTGCCTCGACACTCTCGTGCCTAGCCACATTCCGACGAGTCCCGATCCGAGTCAACAAGAGCATGTAGTTTGAGGGTGTAATCAAACCCGATTTCTTCCTTTCTCTCCTTTTCTCCTCTTCGTCCGTTTCGTTTTTTACGGGTCTAGAGTCGATTTTTTTTATTTTCCTAATATCGTTATTAACGAAAAACTATTTTCATAACGAATATTCTTAAACATACGATATCGATTTTTCTATAATCGAATATTGTATCGAAAAGAATTATATTAAGATTTCGACGATACTAAAATTCGTTACATCACTTTTTTTCGTCAAAATTCTTTTCTTTTACTTTTCGTTCAAAACAAACAATTTTACAAAACTTTTTTTTAAACTCATTCTAAATATCCGATATCGATTTCATAATCGAATATCGGATACGACGAATATCGAAAACATGGATCAAATACAAGTTAGTTCATAATTTGTACGCGATTCATCAAAAATAACTATTTTCGAACAAAAATAAAAACCGGACAGACCCGTACGCGAGTCGCGGCACGACCGAGCGACTCGCGCACGAGCCTGAAACCCGGACTGTTTTTTTCAACCTTTTCGTTCGTTTTATTATTTATTCTTCGAACGATTTCTAAAATTTACATATTTTCCAAAACTATTCCAAATATTTGATATTGATTTCGTAGTCAATTATCGAATATAAAGAATATCGAAAATATTAAGTCGAGTACGAATCATGCAATATTCATACGCGATTTAATACGAACATCGACTTTTTTGAAAACCGGACCCGAAACAGGCCACCACGCGACCCGCCGGCGTCCCGGGCGAGTCGCGCGGCCGGCTGTTATGCCGCGGCCTTTTCCGTCTTTTTTATTATTTTTTCGAACTTCGTTTCAACGATATTTTTCAGATTTCGATTAATATTTATTTTTTTCGATTTCGCATATTTTATCTTGCTATTATTATTCACAAACCGATACTAACTCGTTTGTTTGTTTTGTAGCAATTTCATCCTTTTATTTCATTTGTTTTATTATACTAAAACGAATCTCACATGTTAAATTTGACTTTGACATTAATCAATTTTCATGCATTAAATTGACTTAGCAACCCATTCAATTTTTCACATGCTTAGAAAACAATGTTTGCATAATCATTCATCGTTCAACTAACGCGCGCATTAAAACGTCATTCGATATCCTAGTAGAGGCTGCTAATGTGCGGGCGGGGTTGGGTGTTCTTAGTGAACTTCCCAACACGTACCCTCACCCCTTACTCAGAACCGTGGTTTCCGGATGTCCGAAACCATTGGCAACGAGAGTCATTCAATATACGATTAACCGCTTCAGTCGGCATCTATATCGATATGCAAAGGGACGAGCCCAATAAACTCTGACATCGGAAATGGGCCGTATTTGTACACGGCCCACTACGACATAGAATGGGCTCGAACGGTTCCGAATAACCATAAAATTCGGTGGCGACTCCGACTTCGATTTAAATTTCCATTTGACCATCTCATGGAGATTCATTCGCCTCCCCAAACCCGCGCGTGGCCGCGTCGGGGTGGACCTATGTCATGTCCACAATTTGGCGACTCCGCTGGGGATTTTCTGATGAGTTAATAACCTTCGGTGTCCTCAGGGTGAGACTCGAATAGAAATCGTTTGACTAGTACAATGCGCGTTTTAGTTTTACGGTTCATGCATAAACCCCTTTTTCCCGGGCCGGTACTCGTGACCGACGTCCCACTATACCGTTGATATAGTCCAAACTGGTTATGTCAAAGGTGTCCATTAGCCGATTCATATGGGTTTTACGGCATGTCCTAATCTCAACTCGAGTTAGGGAGTCCGCCCCGATTCTTGATAGGCTGTGTACACTGGTATAGACCCTTACAGACTGACCGAGACTTAGATTAAGAGCATACATGGCGTCATTATACTGTTTCCATGACTACGTGCTACTTGATCCACATCTTTTTCAAAACCGTCATCTTTTCAAAATTTGCATCCTTTTTCAAAATATCCAATTTCAAAACCCGGGTCATATACCGAACTTAGGATCAATGATTTTACTCAAAACAGCCTTTTTCTAGCCGGTACTATGCCCAATTCAAAACTCGAAAATATTTTCGAAACTTTCAAAACCCGTCATTCGGCCCACTCTTTTTTTTCTTTTTCGAAAAAAGGGCCGAATTTCTTCACCCGATTCATTTCGGGCTTTTCAAAAAATATCATATTTCAAAACTTCCTCTTCTTAGACTTCCCGTATTTAGCAGTGTCGGGTCGTGTCATAAGTCGTTGAAGTCTCTAGCGTCGAAACTCCGTTGATCCTACATCGCGGATTTCCCCCCCCATCCTAGTCCGCCTTATTCTACTAAGGCAAGGCCCACCTACGTAGGACATACTCCTACAAAGTTCGGCCCATTTACACAATCGAGTCTAAAAGTCTGAGAATGTCTCACGTGAACCTTCCTTCGAACAGGGCCCAACCCACAGCGTTGGATCCTGAGGAAGGCCCACCTCTTCACAAGTCACCCGTCTAGGTGTCTTTTTCCGAGTCATTTACCGTCTTTTTAGCCTTCTTCTTTTTTCCCTTGCTCGGGATGTACTTTCCTTATGATTCGGGTTAAGTTGCTAATTACGCGGTGCTCTTACAGACAGGCCACCCTTCACTCGAACCATGACGCAAAAAGCCATCGACGAGTTGAACACCACGTTGGCCCAAATCCAGGACCAATTGAGGCAAATGCGGGAGGACCAGATCGCCATTGTCACTCGGGTTAGTGCCGTAGAACAGGGAACCCCCAACGCCTCGATCGAAGATGATGGACCTTTAGCCGCATTGGTCGGCGCGGTCCAAAAGCTGCAGGAACAGGTCCACTCGACCACCAGAAACACCATTCTCACGGAAAATGCCCGTACCTATTCGACCCTAACTGATGAACTGCCCGCTAACCTTAACTTAACGGGCTTACAAATGTTCGATGGGACTGAAGACCCGGTACTTCATATTCGGGCATTTAAAAACTTTATGGCTGTCAAAAGGGGTCAAATCGACCATGTTCAAGCATCTCTTTGTGTGGACATGACATAGGTCCACCCCGACGCGGCGAAGCGCGGGTTTTGGGGAGGCGTAGAATTTCCATATGAGATGGATCGAATTGAATTTTAAATCGAAGTAGGAGTCGCCACCGAATTTTATGGTTATTCGGAACCATTCGAACCCACTCTATGTCGTAGTGGGCCATACTTAAAGCCTGGCCCATTTCCGATGTGAGAGTTTATCGGGTTCGTCCCTTAGCATATCGATACCGATGCCGACTGGGCGGTTAATCGTATATTGAATGACTCTCGTTGCCAATGGTTTCGGACATCCGGAAACCACGGTTCTGAGTAAGGGGTGAGGGTACGTGTTGGGAAGTTCAGCGAGAACACCCAACCCCGCCCGCACTTAGCGGCCTTTACTAAGATATCGTTCGGTTTTGTGTACACGCGTTAGTTCGACGATGAAATGATATGCAGAGATTGTTTTCCTAAGACATGTGAGGAGAATAAATAAACGGGTTGCTAAGTCGTTTAATGCATGTTAAACTAATAACGTCAAAGTTATTTTAGCATGTGAGTTCGTTTTAGTCTAATAAAACGATAAAAAGAAAATGAGAGAAAAGTTGCTACAAACACGAGAAAACGAGTTAGTAACGATTGAAATAATAATATATGAAATCGAGAAAAAAAAAGAATTAATCGAAATCTGAAAAAATATAGTTTAAAACGTTGTTTTGTATAAAAAAATGATGTTCGAGAAAGAATAATAAAAAAAAACGAAAAAGACGCGTTTGGGCCGAGAGCCGCGCGACTCGCCCGAGACTCATGCGGGTCGCGTGGCGGCCTGATTTCGAAAACGGTTTTCGGAAAATTTTGATTAAATCGCGTACGAATATCGCATAACTCGTACTCGACTTAATATTCTCGATATTCGTTATATTCGATAGTTGATTATCAAATATTTAGAATAGTTTTGGAAAAAATGTAAATTTAGAAATCGTTTCGTAAAATAATAAAAATAAACGAACGAAAAACTAAAAAAAATAGAATCGGGTCAGACTCGGGCGCGAGTCGCCTGGACCGGGCGCGACTCGCACGCGAGTCTGTCCGTTTTTTATTTTTTTGTCGAAAATCGTTATAAATCGCGTACAAATATGGATTAATTTATACCCGGTTTATATTTTCGATATTCATCGTATTCGATACTCGATTATGAAATCGATATCGAATAGTCGGAATGACTTTAGAAAGCTTTTGAAAAAGTTTGTTTTTTGAACGAAAAGTTAAAAAAGATTTTGAACGAAAAGTTGTAAAAAGATGTAACGATTTCGTCGAAAACTTAATATAATTCTTTTTGATACGATATTCGATTATATAGAATCGATATCATATTTTAAGAATATTTGATATATGAAAATAGTTTTTAATAATATCGATATTAGAAAAATAGAAAAAGAGACCGACAAGACCCATAAAAACGAGAAGAAGAGAAGAGAAAAGAGAAGAGTCGGGTTTGATTTACACCCTCAACCTACATGCTTTGTGTTCTCGGTATAAGGCTCGTCGGACAGTGGCTTAGGCACGGGAGCGTCGAGATGATGCGGGTGAGTTAAGGTGTATTGGTTTGGGTGGTTTGTATGTGTGTGTGACGTGGGGACTCGGCCGGTTCGGACGGGATCGGTTTCGTCGGTTTTTTGGAATTACTTCGGGATTACGTCGGGATTTTGTATGTTGCTTTTTGGCTGACTTTCTCGGTATTTTTCAGTCTGATTTCCGGTTAATTTTTTTGTGTCTCTTGAGGTTGAAGGGAGGGTCCTATTTATAGGAACCGAGGTGGTCTTGCTTGTGTGACAAGAAACACCGGTTTGGATAGGAAATACGAGAGTTCGTGAGGGAATAGACTTCTCGTTTCTTAGAGAAGAAGCCAAAGACTCGGCTGGCTGGGGTGATATCTCGGCTGTTTCAGCCGAGTATCTGAGCTCGGGTGGTATTTCGTTTCGGTTTCCGGATAGAACTTCTACCTAAGATCGAATTCTATCCTCAAACAGATTTGTTTAATATTTGTGAAGGCTGATTTTTGTAGGAATTTGGGCAGAAGTGGGACGCGTGAGACATCACGGTCGGTCCACAAGTCTCGGGAAATATCTTTGACCGGGTTTTGACTTGGTCGTTAAAAGACGGTTTTACCCCTGGTGACGGTTTCGACCCAAATTAGTGTTATTTGACTCGAAACGACCCACTGGGCCTGGATTTGAGGTTGGTTTTGTGAGATTTGTACTCCTTAAAATGTCTAAGCCAAATGTCCATGATTACAAGCCCATATCCGAGTCTGTCAAAGCACGTTTACGTCCTATCATCATCGGGTGTTTGGCGGGAACTACTATAGACACCTAGCGGTCAAAATGTGGGTGTCTACAGAGCCCCCACTCTGACTGAGGCTTGGACAAGGCAAAAGTCAGAGTAGCTACCAGGTCAATGAAGGATTAAAACCTGGCAGCCTTCCGATCGGGTCGTTTAGGGTCCATTAGACCTGCGTAAAGGGCTCGCCAGCCATGGAATAGGAATCATACCTGAATTGATGCTGATAATGTCGCGGGAGCTTGCCTAGGAAGCTACGGGTATATCCGTTTGCAGATACATCCTGTCTTAGAATTGCGCGGAAGCTTGCATGAGCTTTTCCACTGGGGAACTTAGAATTTTTGGGAGTCTTGAGTGTACCTGTATGCTGACATAATTTGTATGTAACATTTAGGCGAAACACTGACTCGTGCTGGGGAAAAAGACGATTTTGAAAAAATAAAAAGCTGAATTTTTTTTTTGAAAAGTTTGGAAATAAGGATGCTTGGGATGATTTTGATTCCTAATCGGATTCTGACACAGATATTGGGAATTTCCTTGTATGCCTAGGTGAAGGAGAAAAATTAGTAAAATCCTGTTCCTGTGATGACTAGGAAGAGGGATATTCTCTATTATAAATAGAGAGCTTTGGCTCCTTTATTTTTCATATTCCCACCCAAATCCTTTCTTTTATCTCAAAATCCCTTAGACTTTTTAGGATAAAATAAAAGAAACTATTCTCGCGATGGGTATTGACCATTTGACCGCAATGCTTCACGCGTGGGCCCAGGATTTTCGAGATGAAGATAGAGTTCAGTTAACTCAAATGGGAATTGTGGCTTTATTCCCACTTCAGCGACTTAGGGTAGATTCACACTTTCTTGATGCTTGTTTATCCTTTTGGGATACTACCTTTCATGTTTTTGCATTTCCTCGAGGAGAAATATGTCCTCTTTCTGAAGAGATAGCAGCTATTGGAGGGTGGTGCCCTAATGCTCGTCCTGTTATTCCTCCATTTTATCCCGATCCAAGGAGGAGGCTGAGGGATTTTTTAGGGTTGTCCCATGCTGAGACGGCCCGTATGGTGAAGGGAAATTCAGTTTCCTTATTTGACCTGGCTGATAAATTTATGAACCCAGTGGGTGAAAGAATTACTTCTACCCATAGGCGTAGGGCCTTTGCCTTTTGTATGCTGCATAGGTACGCCTTCGAAGGTCGAATGGATGCTGACTCATGCTTAGGTGAGATCAGGCTGATTAGCATAGTTGATCAGATGGAGACAGGTCACAGCCCAGCTTGGCTGATAACTGGGGAGATTATTATGGGTCTTGACGCTAGGAGGCTTGAACCAAATCAGCAATTGACCGGAGGCATTCATCTTTTGCAGGTATTTTAATCATTTTTCCTCGAATAATTGTCCGATTTTCCTGATTTTTACGGTAATCCCGAATTTTCCATTTTTTCGAAACCTTCAATTTTCCGGTTTTTTCCGAAATTTCCGATTTTGCCGAAATTTTTGATTTTTTACGAAAATTCTTAATTTTTCCGATTTTTCGAATTTTTCGAATTTTTTGATTTTTTCGATTTTTTTGATTTTTCGAAGGTTTTTGACTTTTCGAAATTTTGCAGACCTGGTTATTCGAGCGTCTGTCGATCATGGAGCCCCCGGTGAATATATCCAAATATCGGAGCAATCAGATTGGCCCAAGGTCTCGCCGAATAAGACCAAGTCATCCCGTAACTCAAAAATTTTGGGATGAAGAGCTAACATTTCATGGTGGGCTTCTGATCCGGTGGAACGTCATTTGGTGGTTCCTTTCGAGACTGACGGGATTAGCCAGGAGAGATAAAGCCCGTTACCTGGTGATCTTGTCTTTAGACTGGACTGTCCATATTTATCCAGACCGTATCTTAAGACAGTTTGGTTCGTTTCATGAGATCCCTGAGACTGAGGCAATAATTAGCGTTTCGATCCAATTGACGGATGCTATGTGTGACACGTGGCTACAGCGCTGGTTCACTCGTGTCATATGGACTATACCTCGCCCTTGTCACACCACTTGGGTTTCTGAATCATATCGCAAATGGACTTCTGAAGAATCTGAGGAGGCCCGTAAAGCTTTGAAAACCGAAGAAGCTCTTGATTTGGCCCGTCGAGAATCGGCCAAAAATAATAGGCGGTTCTTCGAGGAGACTCCCATTACCTTTGCTGAATCTGGGTTGGATTCCAAGTCAAAACCTAAGACTCAGACTAATGAGACTGGTGCTAGTGATTTAGAGGGAAGACTCGGACCAAGGACGGCGGTCCGAGATAGGCTAGGCCCGCGTGATAACGAGGTGACCGGGGAGTCGAGTTTGAAGAAACGAGCCCGGGCTAAGGAGGTTCCCTTGGTGATTAGGGAGCGTTCACCTCCACCTCGACGCCAATGGACCGAAAGGGAGGCTAAGGGCAAAGGAAAGGGAAAAATGCCCTAGTTTTTATTATTTAAGTATTAGTATTATTTTTTTTGTGATGATTTTTTTTGTAATTTTATTATTATTTATTTTTTGAAAATAAAGAAAGGTTTATTAAAGAACTGTTCCTGTTTTTTCGATTGCAGTGGTTGTGCCCTTTTGAGGGGCTGCCTACGTATCCATAATAAATGGAATCAAACCAAACGTAGTTCAGACTGAATTAATTTGCAATTTCGACATACATCAAGACTATTGGTTCAAGATGTTTGGAACAGTAGAATGAATAATTCTAGCTTTTGACTTGTCTTAAAAAGTTTGGAAAAAATAAATTCTTGCAAATGACATTGAGAAAGGTGGGTTAAGGGTAATAGCGCTTCAGTTGGTCCAGGTTAGTTGGGTTGACAAACTCGTTCCCGTCCAGATCCGTTAGCATTACCGCTCCACCTGATAGAATCTTCTTTACCAGATATGGCCCAGCCCAGTTAGGTTTGAACTTTCCCCTTGGGTCCACTGGCAATAAAGCTCGAACCGATTTGAGGACCAAATCTCCTTCTTTGATGTTTCTGGGCCTCACCCTTTTGTTGAAAGCCCGTTGGATTCTCTTTTGATAGATTTGAATATTATTGAGGGCGCGAGATCGTCGTTCATCTAAAAGGACTAGCGAGTCATATCGTGCTCGAACCCAATCAGCTTCAGGTACTTGGCTTTCAAGTATGATTCTGAGTGATGGTACTTCTAACTCAACAGGTTGGACTGCTTCCATGCCGTATGTAAGGTAGTAAGGCGTTGCCCCGGTCGCAGTACGAATCGAGGTTCGATATCCCCAAAGAGCAAATGGTATTTTGTCGGGCCAGTCTCGATAATTATCAGCCATCTTTTTGAGTATGGTGACAATTGTTTTATTAGCCGCTTCTACCGCTCCATTGGTTTGGGGTCGGTACGGTGAAGATGTATGCCTTTGAATTTTGTATTTGGTCAGCAAGGCTGCTGTTTCGGC
This sequence comes from Agrostemma githago, assembly GCA_958450325.1. Taxonomy (NCBI): domain Eukaryota; kingdom Viridiplantae; phylum Streptophyta; class Magnoliopsida; order Caryophyllales; family Caryophyllaceae; genus Agrostemma; species Agrostemma githago. Next base: position 45,554,418 of record OY288251.1, read on the forward strand.
TTGAAAATGGGTCCCGTGGTCACTAATGAATTCGTGTGGGATCCCATACCGGCATATTATCTTGTTTTGAATGAACTTGGCGACATGGCTAGCGTTGAGAATACGGTAGGATTCAGCTTCAACCCATTTGGTGAAATAGTCGATTGCTACCAAAATGAAGCAGTGTCCCCCGGTTCCCGAGGGGTTTATCTTTCCGATTATGTCGATTCCCCATGTTGAAAATGGCCATGGTGATGTCATGGTGTATAGCAAGGATGGCGGCATATGTTGTACATTGGCGAAAATTTGACAATTGTGGCAATGTCTAACATATTGCTGGCAATCAGTTTCCATGCTATTCCAGTAGTAACCGAGCCTCATGATCTTCCGGACCAGCATCTGGGCGTTCATGTGTGGACCGCATTCGCCATCATGTACTTCAGCCATAACTTTTTCGGCGTTGGTCTTGTCGACACATCGAAGGAGAGCCCCCTGTGCCGTCTTTTTGTAGAGTTGCCCGTCATCGGTGCGGATAAACTGGGTTGCCAGTCTTCGTAGGGCCTTTTTGGCTCGGTTGTCAGCTCCGGGTGGATATTCCCCGGTTGCTAGGTATGTCAGTACAGCTTGATACCACGGCTCGGGATCGGGTATCTCGACTTCCTCGATGTCGTGGATATATGCTGGCTCGGATCGTCTTTCGACACATATTGGCATACTGGTCATATGATCGGGAATGTTTAGTAAAGATGCCAGTTTTGAAAGTGCATCTGCGAACTGGTTTTCTTCACGGGGTAGGTATATATATTCTAACTTATGGAATTGCTTCTCGAGATCCCGTACTCGTGCTTGGTAGGCCACGAGATTAGCATTTCGAGTTTTCCATTTTTGAAGTGCTTGGTTAATGACCAGGGATGAATCGCCGTGTACTCGGAGGTTTGTGACCCCTAAGTCGGCGGCGGCTTGTAGCCCGTGGATACATGCTTCATACTCAGCGGCGTTGTTGGTGACGTCAAAGTCTAGTTTGATGGATAAGGGAGTATGTTCCCCTTTTGGTGAGATTAGGAGGATCCCAACTCCAAATCCTCGAAAATTGGATGCCCCGTCAAAGTACAAGTCCCATGCTTCGGTATCAGTGTGGAAAATGTCTTCGTCTGGGAAGGACCAAGTGTCGATGTGTCCTTCCTTTATGGGACTGTCAGCGAGAAATTCGGCTACTACTCGTCCTTTAATGGCTTTCAGTGGTACAAATTTTAGGTCGAATTCTGCCAACATCAGGGTCCATCTTGATATCCTGCCGTTGAGGATGGGTTTCTCGAAGAGGTATTTGATTGGATCCATTCTGGATAATACCTGTACCTCGTAGCTGAGCATGTAATGCCGGAGCTTCTTAGTGGCCCAGACCAAGGCTAAACATGTCTTTTCGAGCATGGTGTACTTACACTCGTACTCTAAAAACTTCTTGCTGATGTAGTATATGGCTCGTTCTTCGGAATTGACCGTTTGAGCTAACATAGCCCCCATGGCTGTCTCTGTCATAGTTAGGTATAGCGACAAAGGCAAGCCGTGCTGAGGTGGCATTAGGACCGGTGGTGAGGCCAAAATTTCCTTGATTCTATCAAAGGCTGCTTGACATTTGTCATCCCATAGTAACCGTTCTCCTATTTTCAGCTTCTTGAAGATCGGTTCACACACCATGGTTAGCTTTGAGATGAACCTACTAATGTATTGGACTTTTCCGAGAAACCCTCTTATCTCTTTTTCGGTTTTAGGGGGTTGCATCTCGGTGATGGCCTTGATTTTGGCTGGATCGACTTCTATACCTCGTTGGCTAACGATATGACCCAGTAATTTGCCAGATGTTACTCCGAAACTGCATTTCTGAGGGTTTAGCCTCATGTTGTACTTGCGTAATCGGGTAAAGAACTTTCTCAGGGCGGTGATGTGACCGTCCCTGTGTTTAGATTTGACGATCATGTCGTCCACATAGACTTCCACTTCCTTATGCATCATGTCATGCAATAAGGTTGTGGCGGTTCGTTGGTAGGTGGCCCCGGCATTGATGAGACCAAATGGCATAACTGTATAGCAATAAGTACCCCAAGGTGTAATGAAGGTGGTCTTATCCATATCTTCTTCTGCCATTTTTATCTGATTATATCCCGCATACCCGTCCATAAATGATAGAAGGGCATGATCTGCTGTGTTGTCTACCAGTATATCGATGTGTGGCAATGGGAAATCGTCTTTCGGGCTTGCTTTGTTAAGATCCCGGAAGTCTACACAGACACGGACTTTACCATCCTTTTTAGGGACTGGTACTATGTTTGCAACCCAATCTGGATACTCGGAGACTCGTATAAACCCAGCTTTGAATTGTTTGTCGACTTCCTCCTTGACCTTGAGGGACCATTCGGTCCTCATGCGTCGGAGTTTTTGTTTAACCGGCTTGAACCCTTCCTTGATCGGTATATGGTGCTCGGCTATTTCGCGATCAATCCCCGGCATGTCCTTGTAGGACCATGCGAAGACGTCTTTGAATTCTGGAAGGAGAACTATGAATTGTTGTTTCTCCTCGGGATCTAAGGATAACCCTATCTTAAGCATCTGAGGTTCTAAGGTTGTTCCCACGTTGATGGATTCGGTGTCTTCGATTACCGGATTGCGGGATTCCCTTTGCTCTAGTTGCTCGATCAGATGTGGGGGTAAAGATACCTGTTCGTCGGGCTTCTCAATGTCATTGCACATAAAATTTTTGAAATTTTGAAAATGAGACAAGTCGTAAGCAGAACGGTTGTTATTATTGATCATGAATTGAGAAAAGAGCTCGAAAAGAGCGGCCATCTGATCACTAGTCAGTGGCGGGATAGGTAGGGTGCCCGGGACAGACCCCGAGGCACCAGGAATGGCTAAAGGAAGAGGGGGAGTTACAGGATTGACTCTAGCACCAGACTCACTAGACTCAATCTTAGACTCTGACTCGGACTCCGACTCAGACTCAGACTCAGATTCTGGCATCTCTCCTTCTCCTGTGATCAGCTTGTAAGTTTTTCCTTGACTGTCAGTCCATTTGATAGTCTTCCTCCAAGCTCTGGTTCCGGACCCGACCTCCGAGATTAGCTTGGATGGATCAAAGGTGCGACTGCGGAGTATGAGGCTAACTAGCTCTTCCTTCGGCGTTGGAACTGCGAGTTCTTCTCCAAAAAGTAACCCTAGCGCGGGCTCGGCATTCTTAGCATCTTCGGATTGGATGAGAGCGAAGATGTCGTCTGGTATGTAGTTGCAGTCCTGGGCCAAGTGGGCCCCAGGGCGTGTGGGCCGATATAGGCCAGTCTGAGCAGTCTCGAATACTGGAGTGACGAAGGTGACCTTACTGGTTTCAGTTTGGCCCATGCTTTCTGGAGTTAGGGTGTAGCCCAAACCCGTTTGAGTCCTCCCATTGTCCAGAACTTCGAGAATTTTTCCTGCGGGGAGATCGGGCCTTGAGGTAACCCCTGGTAGAAAGCCCAGATTCTGTAACATTCGGTCTAAGGGGACGGTGAAATAAGGACGGAAGAGATGATCTTCTTCGATGGCCCCTATGAAATCGAATCCCCATAGATCGGTGCGGCCCGAGGTGTTGCAATTAGCCACAGTCATAGGTGTGGCTTCTATAGTGATGACGGTGTCACGCAAAGGCAGCTTGATTTTCCGATGCAAAGTGGAGGACACGGCCCTGGTTGCATGGATCCAAGGTCTTCCTAAAAGAAGGTTGAAGGAAGAAGTCACGTCAATCACTTGAAATTCCAGCTCTTTCTCTATCGGGCCCGTTATGATAGTGAGTTTCGTGGCCCCGGCTACTGACTTTGGACTCCCGTCAAAAGCCTGAATGGTTTGAGCTGTTGGAATATAGTCGGCCTCGGTGATGCCGAGGGCTTTGGCGGTCCTTAAGGGAAGGACGTTGACTGCTGACCCGTCGTCAATTAGGGTCATGGGTAGGTACTTTCCACGGCAGATAACTGTGATGTAGAGGGCCATGTTGTGGGCCGGCCCGAATGGTGGTAGATCAGCGTTGGAGAAGGTGATCAGTGGGCCTTCCTCTATGGATCTGCCTTTTAGGTGGGGTAGGACTGTGGCTACCATTTCGGCTGGAGTAGCCATAGAGTCGATTTTGACCTGATCGAGGGCCTTAGTGAGTGCCTCTCGATGTTCTTGGGAGCTAACTAGGAGTTGCCATATAGAGAGGTCAACTCGAGTTTTGCTTAGCTGCTTCACAAGAGCCTTTTCAGGAGTTGGTTCTTTCGGAGCGGACTCTACTTTAAGTGGTTCAGCAATGATGAGGGCTTGACTAGTGGCTAAGGCTTTGGACTTAACCTTCTGAATCTCCTCAGGTGTGATGGGGACAGCTTCCCCTTTGGTGAGGTAGACATCATCTTCGTCATCGCACCAGATCCCGTTTATTCGTGGGATAAATGGAGAAGTGAGGCGTGAACAATCCATTACTTCTCCGGAAAAGATGGCGTGAGTGGCCAACGGGTTGTCTTTGTTGTTGGGCTTACCCCCGGGTAAAGGGATTTTCCCGCTTTCAATGAGATCTTGGATAAGGTGCTTGAGTTTCCAACATTTCTCGGTATTGTGCCCTTTACCACGATGATAGTGACAGTAAGCCTGAAGGTTGTAGGACTTAGAGCGACGTTCGACCGGGATATCAGGTGTTGGGCCTATCGGAGTGATCAGGCCTTTTGATGATAGTCTTTGAAGGGCGTTTTCATAGGTAGTACCTATGTCAGTGAATACCCGGGGAGTGGTAGTCTTCTGAGATGAGGTATCAAGTGCGTTTACCTCGTCGAAAATGCTACGAGTGGCAGCAGTAGTAGCGGGCTTGCTCGTTGATGAACTAGCCCCTTGGTATCCCTTAGTGGAGGCCTTAGTGAGGCTTTCCAATCTTAGATCATCCTCGATTCTTGTTCCCATTTCAGTTAGGACCGCGAAGCTAGGTATGATGGCGTACCGGAGATGAACCCGGTAAGCTGGAAGTAGGTTCTTGACAAAGGCTTCAACCAGCACCTTTTCACTGGGCTTATCGACCATTTTGACGCTTTCAGCCCTCCAGCGTTGAAGGTATTTTGTGAATCCCTCCTTAGGTTCCTGGGCCATTACTTCCAGGGTGCGCATGGTGGTCTGGATTTCCGTATTGTCGGCGTAATTCCGAGCGAATTCCGTTGCCACGTCGTCCCAAGTTTTGTATTTCTTGGGGTCGAGTCGGTAGTACCAGGCCCTTGGGTGCTTCTCGAGAGAAGAAGCGAATAGGTGTTTGAACATGTTGGACTTAACCCCTTTAAGGGCCATGAATTCCTTGAAAGCCCGGATATGGTGGACTGGATCTTCAGTACCCTCGAACATCGGCAAACCCGTCAGATTGAGGTTGGTGGGTAGTTCATCGGTCAGTGGGGTATAAATCCTAGCATTCTCCGTATGGATGGAGCTTTGGGTTGTCAAGTGGACCTGTTCTTGCAGTTTGAGGACTGCACTGGCCAATGCGGCTAGAGGCCCGTCATCGTCGATCGAAGCATTGGGGGTTCCCTGTTCTACGGCACTAACCCGAGTAATGATGGCGATCTGGTCTTCCTGCATTTTCCTTAGTTGGTCTTGGATTTGGGCCAACGAGGTGGTCAATTCATCTATGGCCTTTTGCGTCATGGCTCGAGTGTGGGGTGACCTGTCTGTAAGGGCACCGCGTAATCAGTATCTGACCCAGATCTTAGAATCAAAAGTATATCCCGAGCGAGAAAAAAACTAGACTAGAAAGAAGACCGGAGACTGACTCCTAAATGGGTGACACGTGGGTGGTGGGCCTTCCTTAGGATTCGGCAGAGTGGGCCTAGTCCTGTTCGAAGGAAGGTCTACGTGAGAATTCCCCAGACTTTAGACTCGAGTGTGTAAACGGGCTTCCCTTTGTAGGAGTTAGTCCTACGAAGGTGGGCCGTGCCTTGACAAGTAAGGCGGACTGGGATGGGGTGGAAACCCGTGATATAAGATCGACGGGATTTCGACGCTATAGACTCTTACAACCTATGACAAGACCCGACACTGCTAAATACGGGAAGTCCTAAGAAGAAGAGGGTTTTGAAAAGGGAATTTGAATTTGAAAACCGAGCAAAGTCGGATTGGAAGACCCGATTTTTTTTTGAAAACCGAGAAAGAGGGTTATCGGGCCGAGATTTCGGGTTTTTTTTTTTTGAAAAGGTTTGGACAGCATACCGGCTAAAAATAGGCTATTTTGAGTCAAAAATCATAAGTCCTAAATTCGGCAGCTTTCCGGGTTTTGAAAAAGAATGGGTTTTGAAAAGATGTAAGTTTTTGAAAAATGACGGTTTTTTGAAAAAAAGGACCAAAAAGGATCAAGTAGCATGTAGTCATAGAATCAGTATAACGACGCCATGTATGCTCTTAGTCTAAGTCTCGGTCGGTCTGATAGGGTCTATACCAACAACGATCGCTTTCTCGTACTGAGGACGGACTCCCTAAGCCGAGTTGGTCTTAGGACATGCCGCAAAGTCTAAACGAGTTCCGCCATCGAAGTCTTTAGTGCACCCAAGTGGGAATGCACCGTGGTATAGTGGGACGTCGGTCACAAGTAACCGGCCCGGGATAGAACGGGGTTATGCATGAACCATTGAACTAAAACGTGTACATTACTAATCGAACGATTTCTTTTCGAGTCTCACCCTGAGGATGCCGATGGTAAGTGACACATCAGTTAATCCCCAGCGGAGTCGCCAAATTGTGGACATGACATAGGTCCACCCCGACGCGGCGAAGCGCGGGTTTTGGGAAGGCGTAGAATTTCCATATGAGATGGATCGAATTGAATTTTAAATCGAAGTAGGAGTCGCCACCGAATTTTATGGTTATTCGGAACCATTCGAACCCACTCTATGTCGTAGTGGGCCATACTTAAAGCCTGGCCCATTTCCGATGTGAGAGTTTATCGGGTTCGTCCCTTAGCATATCGATACCGATGCCGACTGGGCGGTTAATCGTATATTGAATGACTCTCGTTGCCAATGGTTTCGGACATCCGGAAACCACGGTTCTGAGTAAGGGGTGAGGGTACGTGTTGGGAAGTTCAGCGAGAACACCCAACCCCGCCCGCACTTAGCGGCCTTTACTAAGATATCGTTCGGTTTTGTGTACACGCGTTAGTTCGACGATGAAATGATATGCAGAGATTGTTTTCCTAAGACATGTGAGGAAAATAAATAAACGGGTAGCTAAGTCGTTTAATGCATGTTAAACTAATAACGTCAAAGTTATTTTAGCATGTGAGTTCGTTTTAGTCTAATAAAACGATAAAAAGAAAATGAGAGAAAAGTTGCTACAAACACGAGAAAACGAGTTAGTAACGATTGAAATAATAATATATGAAATCGAGAAAAAAAAAGAATTAATCGAAATCTGAAAAAATATAGTTTAAAACGTTGTTTTGTATAAAAAACGATGTTCGAGAAAGAATAATAAAAAAAAACGAAAAAGACGCGTTTGGGCCGAGAGCCGCGCGACTCGCCCGAGACTCATGCGGGTCACGTGGCGGCCTGATTTCGAAAACGGTTTTCGGAAAATTTTGATTAAATCGCGTACGAATATCGCATAACTCGTACTCGACTTAATATTCTCGATATTCGTTATATTCGATAGTTGATTATCAAATATTTAGAATAGTTTTGGAAAAAATGTAAATTTAGAAATCGTTTCGTAAAATAATAAAAATAAACGAACGAAAAACTAAAAAAAATAGAATCGGGTCAGACTCGGGCGCGAGTCGCCTGGACCGGGCGCGACTCGCACGCGAGTCTGTCCGTTTTTTATTTTTTTGTCGAAAATCGTTATAAATCGCGTAGAAATATGGATTAATTTATACCCGGTTTATATTTTCGATATTCATCGTATTCGATACTCGATTATGAAATCGATATCGAATAGTCGGAATGACTTTAGAAAAGCTTTTGAAAAAGTTTGTTTTTTGAACGAAAAGTTAAAAAAGATTTTGAACGAAAAGTTGTAAAAAGATGTAACGATTTCGTCGAAAACTTAATATAATTCTTTTTGATACGATATTCGATTATATAGAATCGATATCATATTTTAAGAATATTTGATATATGAAAATAGTTTTTAATAATATCGATATTAGAAAAATAGAAAAAGAGACCGACAAGACCCATAAAAACGAGAAGAAGAGAAGAGAAAAGAGAAGAGTCGGGTTTGATTTACACCCTCAACCTACATGCTTTGTGTTCTCGGTATAAGGCTCGTCGGACAGTGGCTTAGGCACGGGAGCGTCGAGATGATGCGGGTGAGTTAAGGTGTATTGGTTTGGGTGGTTTGTATGTGTGTGTGACGTGGGGACTCGGCCGGTTCGGACGGGATCGGTTTCGTCGGTTTTTTGGAATTACTTCGGGATTACGTCGGGATTTTGTATGTTGCTTTTTGGCTGACTTTCTCGGTATTTTTCAGTCTGATTTCCGGTTAATTTTTTTGTGTCTCTTGAGGTTGAAGGGAGGGTCCTATTTATAGGAACCGAGGTGGTCTTGCTTGTGTGACAAGAAACACCGGTTTGGATAGGAAATACGAGAGTTCGTGAGGGAATAGACTTCTCGTTTCTTAGAGAAGAAGCCAAAGACTCGGCTGGCTGGGGTGATATCTCGGTTGTTTCAGCCGAGTATCTGAGCTCGGGTGGTATTTCGTTTCGGTTTCCGGATAGAACTTCTACCTGAGATCGAATTCTATCCTCAAACAGATTTGTTTAATATTTGTGAAGGCTGATTTTTGTAGGAATTTGGGCAGAAGTGGGACGCGTGAGACATCACGGTCGGTCCACAAGTCTCGGGAAATATCTTTGACCGGGTTTTGACTTGGTCGTTAAAAGACGGTTTTACCCCTGGTGACGGTTTCGACCCAAATTAGTGTTATTTGACTCGAAACGACCCACTGGGCCTGGATTTGAGGTTGGTTTTGTGAGATTTGTACTCCTTAAAATGTCTAAGCCAAATGTCCATGATTACAAGTCCATATCCGAGTCTGTCAAAGCACGTTTACGTCCTATCATCATCGGGTGTTTGGCGGGAACTACTATAGACACCTAGCGGTCAAAATGTGGGTGTCTACACTTTGCTTCCTCCCTGGAGAAACACCCGAAAGCCTGGTACTACAGGCTTGACCCCAAGAAATTCAAAACTTGGGACGATGTTGCAATGGAATTCGCGCGGAATTACGCGGATAATGCTGAAATCCAGACTACCATGCGTACTCTGGAAGTTATGGCCCAAGAGCCTAAGGAGGGTTTCACCAAATACCTCCAAAGGTGGCGGACCGAAAGTGTCAAACTGGTGGACAAGCCCACCGAAAAGGTTCTAGTGGAGGCCTTTGTCAAAAACCTCCTCCCTGCTTACCGAGTCCATCTCAGGTACGCCATCATACCCGACTTCGCCACTTTAACCGAAATGGGCACTAGAATCGAAGACGATTTAAGGCAAGAGAGCCCTACTAAGGCCTCTACCAAGGGGTATCAAGGAGCTAGTTCATCCTCTAGTAAGCCCGCCAACACAACGGCGGCCCGAGGCATCTTCGACGAGGTAAACTCACTTGACACCTCAACCAAGAAGAGTACTCCAAATCGGGTATTCACTGACATAGGAACAACCTATGCTAATGCCTTACAAAGGCTATCCTCGAAAGGCCTAATCCAATCGATAGGCCCAACTCCGGAAGTTCCCGTGGAAAAACGGTCTAAAAGCTACAACATTCAGGCCTATTGCCATTATCACCAAGGCAACGGGCATGACACGGAGAAATGCTGGAAATTGAAGCATCTTATCCAAGACTTGATCGAAAATGGGAAGATACCGCTACCCAGTGACAAGCCAAGCAACAAAAACAATCCTCTTGCTACTCATGCCATTTTTACTGGAGAAGTAGTTGACTGCACTCATCTCATTTCCCCTTTCATTTCCCAAATCAACGGGATATGGAACGACGACGAGGACGATGTTTACCTGGCTAGAGGGGAGGCTGTCCCCGTCACTATCGAGGAAGTCCGGAGGGCCAAAGCCAAAGCACTGGCCGGTACACACACCATCACAAACACCCCGGAAACCGCCACTGAACCTTCCAGGACGGAACTCACTCCTGAAGAACCAAACGCCGACACGGCCCTAGTCAGACAATTGAAGAGGGTCCGAACCGATATTACCATATGGCAGCTTTTGGTTAGTTCACAGGAGCATCGAGCGGCGCTTACTAAGGCCTTTGATGAAATCAAGATCGACTCATTAGTTACCCGCACCGAAATGGTAGCCACGATCCTGCCATATCTCAAGGATAAGCCCAAAGGAGAAGGCCCACTTATCACCTTCTCCGAGTCCGACCTTCCACCATTCGGGACCACACATAACTTGGCTCTGTACATCACGGTGATTTGTCGAAACAAATATCTCCCGATGACCCTAATTGATGACGGGTCCGCAGTTAACGTCCTTCCTTTAAGGACAGCCAAGGCCCTCGGCATTACCGAGGCTGACTACCTTCCGACTGCAAAGACTATCCAGGCTTTTGATGGGAGCCCAAAATCAGTTGCTGGGGCCGTTAAACTAACCATTATAACGGGCCCGATTGAGAAGGAGTTAGAATTCCAAGTGATCGATGTTACTTCATCTTTCAATCTGCTACTTGGAAGACCATGGATTCATGCGGTCAAAGCTGTGTCCTCCACTCTTCATAGGAAGGTCAAACTACCTCTACAGGACGGGATCATCACCCTCGAAGCTACTCCCATTACCGTGTCAAGCTGTAACACGACGGGCTCAGCCGACCCACGAGGATCCAACTTTGTGGGAATGATCGAAGAAGAGTACCTTTTTCAGCCATACTTCACCGTTAGCATCTATACGATGCTACAAAACCTGGGTTGCCTACCGGGAGTCACATCAAGGCCATACCTTCCACCTGGAAAGATCATCGAAACTCTGAACAACGGGCAATCCCACCTCGGTCTAGGCTATACTATGGCCCCCGGCTACACGAACCGAACCAAGACGGTCACGTTCGTCACCCCGGTATTCGAAACTGTTCAAACGGGCCTCTATCGGCCCGCCATCTCTTATCCCGGGACCAAACTGGCTCGGGAATGCAACTTCATTCCAGACGACATATTCGCCCTTATCCAGGCCGAATCAAAGGAGGGCCCAACCAACACTGAGCCCATTCTAGGACTACTCTTTGGGGAAGACAAAGTCATCCCGACCCCTAAGCAAGAGCTAGTCAGCCTGATCCTTCGCAGCAACAGGTTCGATCCAACTAAGCTGATCTCGGAAGTTGGTGCCGACACTGGAAAGAGAGCTTGGAGGAAGACAACCAAGTGGACCGACAGTCAGGGTCGAGTCTACAAGCTAACTACTGGTGAAGGAGATATGCATGCTATCGAGTCTGAATCTGAGTCCGAGTCCGAGTCAGAGTCAGAGTCGGAGTCTGAGTCAAAGTCTAGAGGGTCCAGTACTAGGATCGAGTCTGTAACCCCTCTCCTTTCTTTAGCCTCACCATCGAGAGCCCCGGAGTCTGTCCCGAGGGCTCTCCCTATCCCGCCTCTGACCAACGATCAGATGGCAGCTCTCTTCGAGCTCTTTTCAAAATTTACTATCAATAATAACGATAACCGTTCCGCTTATGACTTGGCTTATTTTCAAAATGTTTTCAAAAATCTTACTTGCAATGACATTGAGAAACCCGACGAACTTGTGCCATTGCCTCCGCATCTAATCGAGCAACTTGAACAAAGGGAGTCCCGAGATCCGGTAATCGAAGAAACCGATTCCATCAACGTAGGAACCCCTTTAGAACCTCAGATGCTTAGGTTGGGCCTATCTTTAGATCCCGAAGAGAGACAACAATTCATGGATCTTCTCCAAGAATTCAAAGACGTCTTCGCATGGTCCTACAAGGACATGCCGGGAATAGACCGGGAAATAGCTGAACACCGAATACCCATCAAAGACGGGTACAAGCCGGTAAAACAGAAACTCCGAAGAATGAGGCCCGAATGGTCTCTCAAAGTCAAAGAAGAAGTTGATAAACAATTCAAAGCGGGCTTTATCCAAGTGTCTGAATATCCAGACTGGGTTGCAAACATAGTACCGGTACCCAAAAAGGATGGCAAAGTTCGAGTATGTGTAGATTTCCGGGACCTTAATAAGGCCAGCCCAAAAGACGATTTTCCGTTGCCACACATCGACATACTGGTGGATAACATGGCCGATCATGCCCTTCTATCATTCATGGACGGGTATGCCGGATACAATCAAATCAAAATGGCAGAAGAAGACATGAGTAAGACCACCTTCATCACACCTTGGGGGACTTACTGCTATACCGTAATGCCATTTGGGCTTATTAACGCTGGAGCCACTTATCAACGGACCGCTACTACTTTATTGCATGACATGATGCATAAGGAAGTAGAGGTTTACGTCGACGATATGATTGTCAAATCCAAGGACCGAAACGGGCACATTGCAGCCCTAAGAAAGTTCTTCACCCGACTACGCAAGTACAACATGAGGTTAAACCCTCAAAAATGCAGTTTCGGGGTAACATCGGGCAAGTTACTGGGCCACATTGTCAGCTAGCGTGGCATCGAAGTCGACCCAGGCAAGATCAAGGCCATAACCGAGATGCAACCGCCTAAAACCGAAAAGGAGATAAGGGGGTTTCTTGGGAAAGTCCAATATATAAGCCGGTTCATTTCAAAACTAACCATGGTATGTGAACCCATTTTCAAGAAACTGAAGATAGGAGAACGAACACTATGGGATGACAAATGTCAAATGGCTTTCGATAAAATCAAGGAAATTCTATCCTCTCCACCGGTGTTAATGCCACCGCAGCCTGGTTTGCCTCTATCATTATACTTGACAACAACCGAGACTGCCATGGGCGCTATGCTGGCCCAGACGGTCGATTCTGAAGAACGAGCCATTTACTACATCAGTAAGAAGTTGTTGGAATACGAATGCAAATACACCATACTCGAGAAGACGTGTCTAGCACTAGTATGGGCCACTAAAAAGCTCCGACACTACATGCTTAGCCACGAGGTACATGTGCTATCCAAAATGGATCCAATCAAATATCTTTTCGAGAAGCCCATCCTTAACGGTCGTATATCCAGATGGACATTAATGCTAGCTGAGTTTGACCTCAAGTTCGTACCTTTAAAAGCCATTAAGGGCCGGGTAGTAGCAGAATTCCTCGCCGATAGTCCGGTATCCGAGGAAGATCACACCGATACTTGGGCTTTTCCAGATGAAGACATATTCCATACCGACACCGACACATGGGATTTGTACTTTGATGGAGCGTCCAACTTTCGAGGATTTGGTGTCGGGATTTTGCTAATCTCACCACAAGGTGAACATACCCCATTATCCATCAAGCTAGATTTTGATGTGACTAATAACGCAGCCGAGTACGAAGCATGCATTCACGGGTTGCAAGCCGCCGCCGATTTAGGAGTAACAAACCTCCGGGTCCACGGTGACTCATCGTTAGTCATAAATCAAACCCTACAAAAATGGAAGACTCGGAACGCAAATCTCGTGGCTTAACAAGCACGAGTAAGGGTTCTCGAAAAACAATTCCAAAAAGTGGAGTTCATTTATCTGCCTCGGGAAGAAAACCATTTTGAAGATGCTCTCTCAAAATTAGCATATTTACTGAATATCCCAGCACATCTAACCAGCATGCCCATTTGTGTCCAAAGACGGTCCGAGCCGGCATACGTCAACGCTATCCAAGATATCGAAATAACTGATCCAGAACCTTGGTATCAGGCTATTCTAACCTACTTGACGTCAGGGAAATATCCTCCGGGAGCTGAAAACCGGGCCAACAAAGCTCTACGAAGATGGGCAACCCAGTTCATCCGCACAGACGATGGACAACTATATAAGAAGACAGCACAGGGGGCTTTACTTCTATGCATTGACAAAACTCGAGCCGAAAGAGTTATGGCCGAGGTGCACGATGGCGAAAACGGACCACACATGAACGCCCATATGTTGGCCCGAAAAATAGCAAGACTCGGTTACTATTGGAATAGCAGGGAAACTGACTGTCAGATGTATGTCAAACACTGTCATAACTGTCAGATTTTCGCTAATGTTCAGCATATGCCTTCATCCTTATTATATACAATGACATCACCATGGCCGTTCTCGACATGGGGAATTGATATAATCGGGAAAGTGAACCCTTCCGGGACGGGAGGTCACTGCTTCATTCTAGTAGCTATCGACTATTTCACTAAATGGGTCGAAGCCGAATCATACCGGATCTTGAATGCCAAACATGTGGCTAAGTTCATCCAAAACAAAATTACATGTCGATATGGGATTCCACACGAGTTCATCAGCGATCACGGGACCCATTTCCAAGCTGAAACTGCCGCTTTGCTGGAAAAGTACAAGATCCAAAGGCATACATCGTCACCTTACCGTCCTCAAACAAATGGAGCGGTGGAGGCAGCCAATAAAACAATTGTCACCATTCTTAAAAAGATGGCTGAGAATTATCGGGACTGGCCCGACAAGATACCCTTTGCCTTATTGGGATATCGGACATCAATTCGAACTGTAACCGGAGCAACTCCCTACTATCTTACATATGGAATGGAAGAAGTCCAACCGGTCGAGCTAGAAGTACCATCCCTTAGGATTCTGCTCGAAAGTCAGGTACCTGAAGCGGACTGGGTCCAAGCCCGATATGACTCACTAGTCCTCTTAGACGAGCGGCGATCCCGGGCCCTGAATAATATTCAGATATATCAGAAAAGGATCCAACGGGCTTTTAACAAAAGAGTTAGGCCCAGGAACATCAAAGAGGGCGACCTAGTCCTAAAATCTGTTCGAGCTTTACTACCAGTCGACCCAAGGGGAAAATTCAAACCTAACTGGGCCGGGCCATATTTAGTAAAGAAGATCCTCTCAGGAGGAGCGGTAATGCTAACGGACTTGGACGGGAACGAGTTCGTCAATCCGACAAACTTGGACCAGCTGAAGCGTTATTACCCTTAAACCCTATCTCAATGTCATTTGCAAAAATTTATAAAAAATGTCCTTTTTATGAATTTTCAAAATTTTAAGCAAGTCAATAAGTTAGGATCATTTATCCTACC
Organism: Agrostemma githago; assembly: GCA_958450325.1. Lineage (NCBI taxonomy): Eukaryota > Viridiplantae > Streptophyta > Magnoliopsida > Caryophyllales > Caryophyllaceae > Agrostemma > Agrostemma githago. The sequence continues at coordinate 45,569,599 of OY288251.1, forward strand.
GTTGCACATCTCGAATTAATAATCTTGATGTATTTCGAAAAATTGCAAAAATACTTCTGAACTACGGAAGGTTTGATTCCATTAATTTTGGATATGTAGGCAACCCCTCAAAAGGGTACAACCATTGCAATAACGAAAAGACGGGAACAGTATTCACTAATATGTCTTTTTATTATTTCAAAAAAACGCATTACAAAAAAAAAGCAACAAAATCACACCACAAAAAATAGTAGTAATACTTAAATAATAAATTTAGGAGACTACTCGTACATTTTGCCCTTTCCCTTATCTTTCGGGTCACGTGGAGCCCGAGGCCGACGAAGTGGGGGCGAACGTTCCCTAATCACAAGGGGAACTTCCTTTGCTCGAACTCGCTTCTTCGATTTTGGGTTTTCCATCCTTTGCACCGGCCCAAGCCGAGCCCTGACCGGCTCGGGAAGCCTGTCTCGAGGACCAAGTCGGTCCTTAGCAGCCAGTCTTGGCCCTAGTCTCCTTTCTAAGTCCGTCTGGGGGCTCACCTTCCCCCGTGCACCCTTATTACTGGACCCTTCAGTCTGAGTCCTAGATCTTCTTTTCTGACCTGTCGAAGTAGCTCCCTCAGTAAAGAAGCTCCTGTTGTCTTTAGCATGCTCCCGGCGTAGCAGGTCATAAGCCTCGTCAATTTTCAGGGCAGCTCGAGTTTTAGCTGAATTAGCTCGGGTCCATCTTACATAAGAATCGGTTACCCAGATCGAATGAGAATTTTTAAGAACAGGCCAAGTAGCTCGTGTATACCACCTTTGCATCCAGATGTCACACATCACATCTGTTAGCTGAGTAGATTCACTCACCACGGCCTCGATTTCTGGGATTCTTTGTGCCCGACCATATTGCCTAAGTATGCGATCGGGAAAGAGGTGAACTGTTTGCCTAAAAGATAGGATTACCTGATATCTAGCCCTATCTCGAGATTCTAGACCAGTCCAAAGATAAATTGGCCACCATGGCACGGCCCAACGGATCAGCAGGCCTCCATGGAAAGATAGCACCTCATCCCAATATTGTTGGGTATTGAAGCGAGAAAAGGCAATAGCTCGTCTCCTCGACATAACTTGCCTGGGTTGATATCGGCTTACGTCTAAGGGAGGGTCCAAGATCGATAACCTCTCGAACAGCCACAGCTGAAAAATCCGCAAAAATAAAAATATAAAAAAAAACGTGAAAAGGCGTGAAAGCCGAGAAAACCGCAGGAACCGGAAAATCGGGAAAAACCGCGCAAAGCCGGAAAATTGGAAAAAACCGGAAATTAAAAAAAAAAAAAATCAAAAACGGCATACCTGAAGAAGTCGGGTACTCCCAGTCAGCCTGACTGACGAATCCCTCTTACGATTATCCAAGCCCTGGATAATCTCCCCCTGTAATCAGCCAAGCCGGGCTATGCTCCGTCTCCATCAGGTCAGCCACGGTGAAAAGTTTAACATGGCCCATGCAAGATAACAAGTCCATATGCCCCTCAAAAGCATAAACATGGAGCATACAAAAAGTGAAGGCCCTACGGCTGTGAACCGGCCTAACCCGGACATCATCTGGGTTCATGAATTTTTCAGCTAAGTCGATCAGGGAAACGGTATCTCCTTCTAGCATACGGGATACCTCCATATGAGAAAGCCCTAAAAATTCCCTTAACTTCCTCCTTGGGTCAGAAACTGAGAAAGGGATAGCAGGGCGAAGTATAGGATTCCATCCTCTGGCAGCAGCAATTTCCTCAGGAATAGGGCAAATCTCTCCTCGAGGAAAACCAAATACGTGATAGGTATCATCCCAATAGGATAAGCAACCATCCAAGAAGTGGCAGTCTACTTGCATTTGACGGATCACGGACAATTGGGTAACGCCGTTCTGATTTAGGATAGCCCTATCGGCATCCCTAAAATATTTGGACCACTCGTGCAACATTCCGACTAATCGATCAATTCCCATATTTATTTTAAGAAAGAATAAATTTTTCAGGGCTTATTCCTTTCTTTGGGTAATTAAGGAAGTGGGGAATTATGGGAATTAATGGAGCAAGAAGGGGTATTTATAGCATGAGAATAAGTTCTCCTCCTCACCTTAGGATTCCCAATCCTAGAGCATTTAGCATACAAGCCATTGTCCTAAGGCTTAGCTAAGTCATCCCGAGCAGTCCTACTCCTTTTCAAAGTCAAAACAAAAATTCCCTAATTTTTCAAAGACTTTTGCAAACTCAAAAAATTCAAACCTTTTCTCAAAATTTTTATTCCCCAGCACGAGTCATTTTTCCTACAAATGTTACATGCAAAATTTTGCAGCTTTGCATAAATATGTACAGGACGACTCAAGCAGGACCATGCAATTTGCATAACTCCCCAGTGGCATTTAACAAGATGAGCCCACATACATGCCCATTTTAAGTCTCATGCGACGAGTTCAATTCCCCACGGAGTTATCATCAGGTACATTTCTAGCCCATGGCCGGCGGGCCCTCCACGCAGGTCTAATGGACCTTAAACGACCCGACCGGAAGCTGCCAGGTTTTAATCCTTGATTGACCTGGTGGCTACTCTGACTTTCGCCCTGTCCAAGCCTCAGTCAGAGTGGGGGCTCTGTAGACACCCACATTTTGACCGCCAGGTGTCTATAGTAGTTTCCAACAAACACCCGATGATGATCGGACGCTAACGTGCCTTGACGTACTCGGAAATGGGCTCGAAATGATGGATATTGGGCCTAGGCATTTTAAGGAGTACAAATCTCACCAAACCAACCTCAAATTCAGGCCCAGTGGGTCGTTTCGAGTCAAATAACACTAATTTGGGTCGAATCCGTTACCAGGGGTAAAACCGTCTTTTAGCGACCGAGTCAAAACCCGGTCAAAGATATTTCCCGAAACTCGTAGGTTGACCGTGACATATCACGCGTCCAATTCGGACCCCAATCCTACAAAAATCAGCCATACAAAAAATAATAAACAATTCCGTTTAAGGTAGAATTCGATCCCTAGTAGGAATCCTATCCGAGAGCCGACTCAGACACTCAACCGAGTGCAACCACTCGGCCAAGTACACAAGTCAGCCGGTATTTCCTCTTTTCTTCTCTTACAAGAAAACGGAATTCTCGTTCTCCTCAGCTTCTTACCCAAGCAGTAATTATAGCTCAAACAGGAATCCTATTCAGAAATCGGTTCAAACATCCGACCGAGTGTAAAACACTCGGCCGAAACAAGAGCAAAACAGCCGGTTTTCCTCTCTCTTCCTCCACAAGAAAGCGGAATCCTTATTTCCCTCAAATTCCCTCGTTTCCTATCCTAAGCGGTAGTCAAACTCTCCCAAACCAAGGTCGGGAACTCCCTATAAATAGGACCTCCCATCCAACATCAAACACATATCAGAAAACACCGAAAAAATAGAATTCATACACACACACACGATTTTTCAGCATCAACTCTCTATCATCCCGACACACATAATTCCTTAGCATCGAGAAACCGATAATACATCCAAAACCCGAAGGAAACCGGTCCGAAACCCGACACCCTTCACCCGTCAAAACCGTACCATCCTAATCCAACCGACGTTGCCTCGACACTCCCGTGCCTAGCCACATTTCGACGAGTCCCGATCCGAGTCAACAAGAGCATATAGGTTGAGGGTGTAATCAAACCCGATTTCTTACTTTCTCTCCTTTTCTCCTCTTCGTCCGTTTCGTTTTTTACGGGTCTAGAGTCAATTTTTTTTATTTTCCTAATATCGTTATTAACGAAAAACTATTTTCATAACGAATATTCTTAAACATACGATATCGATTTTTCTATAATCGAATATTGTATCGAAAAGAATTATATTAAGATTTCGACGATACTAAAAATCGTTACATCACATTTTTTCGTCAAAATTCTTTTCTTTTACTTTTCGTTCAAAACAAACAATTTTACAAAACTTTTTTTTAAACTCATTCTAAATATCCGATATCGATTTCATAATCGAATATCGGATACGACGAATATCGAAAACATGGATCAAATACAAGTTAGTTCATAATTTGTACGCGATTCATCAAAAATAACAATTTTCGAACAAAAATAAAAACCGGACAGACCCGTACGCGAGTCGCGCCACGATCGAGCGACTCGCGCACGAGCCTGTAACCCGGACTGTTTTTTTTCAACCTTTTCGTTCGTTTTATTATTTATTCTTCGAACGACTTCTAAAATTTACATATTTTCCAAAACTATTCCAAATATTTGATATTGATTTCGTAGTCAATTATCGAATATAAAGAATATCGAAAATATTAAGTCGAGTGCGAATCATGCAATATTCATACGCGATTTAATACGAACATCGACTTTTTCGAAAACCGGACCCGAAACAGCCCACCACGCGACCCGACGGCGTCCCGGGCGAGTCGCGCGGCCGGCTGTTATGCCGCGGTCTTTTTCGTCTTTTTTATTATTTTTTCGAACTTCGTTTTTTTTATACAAAACAACGTTCTTTTCAACGATATTTTTCAGATTTCGATTAATATTTATTTTTTTCGATTTCGCATATTTTATCTTGCTATTATTATTCACAAACCGATACTAACTCGTTTGTTTGTTTTGTAGCAATTTCATCCTTTTATTTCATTTGTTTTATTATACTAAAACGAATCTCACATGTTAAATTTGACTTTGACATTAATCAATTTTCATGCATTAAATTGACTTAGCAACCCATTCAATTTTTCACATGCTTAGAAAACAATGTTTGCATAATCATTCATCGTTCAACTAACGCGCGCATTAAAACGTCATTCGATATCCTAGTAGAGGCCGCTAATGTGCGGGCGGGGTTGGGTGTTCTTAGTGAACTTCCCAACACGTACCCTCACCCCTTACTCAGAACCGTGGTTTCCGGATGTCCGAAACCATTGGCAACGAGAGTCATTCAATATACGATTAACCGCTTCAGTCGGCATCTATATCGATATGCAAAGGGACGAGCCCAATAAACTCTTACATCGGAAATGGTCCGTATTTATACACGGCCCACTACGACATAGAGTGGGCTCGAACGGTTCCGAATAACCATAAAATTCGGTGGCGACTCCGACTTCGATTTAAATTTCCATTTGACCATCTCATGGAGATTCATTCGCCTCCCCAAACCCGCGCGTGGCCGCGTCGGGGTGGACCTATGTCATGTCCACAATATATCAAAATTACATTATAAGCACTCAATAATTTATGCACTATGACAAAATATCCCAAAAAATGAGTATGTTTTCCCCAACCTCTTCGTTCCGGCTTCTTCATCACTCTAACTAAAATGTCATCACGATCCTTGGACGCTATCCCTCCATCTTTACATTGTGCAAAATGCTCGTACAAAAAAAAAACTTCTCTTAGCAACAATTTAGAGATGAATAGATAATAGTATAAGTTTCAACTTATGATGCATAAATCCAATACAAATTTGTACTGACCTTCAAAATCTTGGGAAGTTTCTTTGTTCTGGATGATTTTCTCCAATCCACTTCACTCCTTTCTAGCTTCAATTGCCGAGAGTTCCTATAATATAACACATCTAAATGTTAGCATTTCACAACGCATGATCGAGTTAAAAATGATTCTGACACCCATATCACAGCAGGCAAAAAATTAAAGTAACCACAAAATTATATGGAGCAACCGACAAGGATGGCAACAAAAAGATCAGGTAAACATGAATGTAAAGTTAGAAGAGAAGAATGGTATAAAACTGATCAACAATATTGTGTATAAAAAGAGAAATGTCAATGTTCAATGCTCCAATGAATAACATGAAAGAATAGAATGTGGGATGTCAAGAACATTATTCCATGTCAAGAATAGTTGGTCTCACAACACCTTTGATTTAGCAAATGATAACCTACAGACATAAGTGGCAAGTTTGAACAATGTATAAAATACCTTGATGTTCAAAAGGAAGCACAACCTTTGACCGATCGAATAGCTCTTTTTTTGTCAGCTGTAAATTGAACTGCACCTACAAATTTAAAATCGAATAGCAACAAATTAGCCAACACAAGCTATACAAGCAATACATTTGATGTGCCACGCAAGAATTTGTAGTTGTTTTATGGTTTTACGAGTTTAGTCCCTTTCTGAGTTGGGTAGCAGATAAGGGTGGAAAACCTACCCATCCTAAGTTTAACATTCCTATGTTTCATGAGAATCACACTTGAAACCTCTAATTGAACAAGGTCAGCCCTTACTGATTTATTTAAGTGTTTAAACGTATAATTTGTTGTGGTTTGTTGGTAGTCTGGTACACAATTATAGGAGATAGTTATGCCTTACCTTCGGCACAAGTGACTGTGCCATTGTTTCCTCCTGAGAAGATGCCGACAAAAATGAAACTCCTGATTGCTCCACGATAATTTTCTCTGACTGTATGAAATATAACATACATCAAGAAATGTAACCCGAGAGGCCGAGAAGCATGTAGTGGTGTAGCACAGAATTCAAGAAAAATTTACCATCAACTTAACTCTTCCATTTCTATGCTTGAGACGCACCATCAACAATGATTTCCTGAGATTTTGCTCAAGCAAACATAGATCGTGGTGCGGTGTTATTCCTTCAACTCCTGCCACCATAGAGCACATGTACTCAAGGGCAGCACTGGTACTTGCAATGTGGAGATCGGAATGTAACAACCAAAAGGCACTAGATACTTGTCCTGCACCAACAAAGCACGACAAACATAAGTGGAGCAACCTGACTACCGTCACATCATAAACTAATTCAAGGAATGAACACAGCTCAATTATGATTGTGCACATAGAATAATTGAATACACGAGAAGCTTCTAAAAATTCACATAACGGGTAAAAAGATCAGCTTTCAATATGCTAATAAAGGCATACAGTCTTCTCTGTATTTTGTCCGGGGGGATGAGGACACTTGACAGTAGAGAAAAAATAGGTTAAGAGATAGTATATGATTCTCGAAAATGTATAGCCACTGTAGTAGTCATATCGTAGTTCATCAAATACCTAGAACATTTCAGTTAATCAAGCATCAAATTTGAGGAATTGCCCTGTCCACAATCAGGTTGTACACGAAAAACCATTAAAAAAACATCACCATAGGTATAGTCCGCACACACATGCGTCTTATATCACAACAAAAAAGGTATACATATCTAATGGTCTTGGACCCACTAAAATGAAGAAAATTAGTGTCAAACGATAATACGAAAATTTGAATTTATTGAGACAGTAAGTGCATAGTGCATACTGTATGACATAATAATGTGTTAGCAGAAGGTCCAAAAGATAGTCAATCAGCAATTTGATTTATGTACTGTATTTGCAGAGTAATGTGTATAACGGATGAAGTATTGGACTTAAGTGAAAGGGCATACCGTTGCTACGAATATTGCTTAACAAGGCTGCTACGGATGATAAAGGGACATCTCTTAATAACTCACTAACCTGAAAAGGAGTTGAATGTACGAATCAAAACATGGCAAATAACAAAATCTACTTTAAAAAGTTGAGTTTGTAATATTTCCCCTCTTTTCTCTCATTACATCCACTTGCATACTTTCATTGATGTTATACATGTCATGTCATGTAAGCTAACTGGCATATGTTCAAGCAACATTATAGCGGTTTTCATTTATTTGAAGAATCTGAAGCACATTTACTTTTTCTTATCACATTGCCAAATAATTGTCTTCAAACTTCCCAAATAACTGGAATTTGCTAAGAGTAGCTTGAAAATATGGCAAAGACTACTAAATAGGGGCATTGGAAAAAACAAATAAGATTGGGGAAGGTTAAAAATTGAAGGTGCTTTATACCGTGTTTTATGTTTAATCAAGAATGAAATCTTATCGAATATCTTTGGCTGCAACCATCCATTTCTGAAATGAAGAAAAATCTCCGATCAACAATTATCGGCTCAAATTCAATGTAGGACTAAAACACATCATGTCTACCTATATAACATTTACTTTTATTTTTATTTTGTTAGTTTCTCCATTTTTTTCTATTGTCGTTCTAATCACAATTTTTTTGGGATCAGAGACAAGGGCTTTGATTGCTTTGAACACTTCAGAGCGGGTCTTATGTTACCTCATTTGTTGGTGTCTTTGTGCACGTTGTGGATTGTCAACCCCGTTGTGCTTCCTCTTCTTCAAAACAAATAGAAAAATTAGTATGAAAACATGAAAATATGTCGTAATTCCAGGATAACTTCTATGAGGATGAGATCGAGATCTAAACCTTTTCTTGACGTTTTAATTGATCTTGGTCATTCATGAGCGTATGTTCTCTCTTCACGTCGTTAACTTCCTTCACATCTTCACCATTGTTTTGACAGCTTTGGTCTTTCGTATCCTTTGTTTTACGCTTGTGCTTGTCTTTATTCTTCTTATGACGCCGATCACTGGTCTTGTTTTCCATCTTTGTCACGACAGTCGGAGTTCCTCTATCTGGCTGAGTAGGGTACAAAATAATCGACTCACATTACATATATATGAGGATGAAGAAAACAAAGAACTATGTGCAATTGCAAAAGACAGGTAATAGAGATGATTTACAGTAGAGAGTGTAGCAGTGGCGGTTTCGCGCATGTGAAATACATCTGCCAGGACATTTAAGCGAAATGGATGAATGCGCTCCTTTTTCGTTTCAGCATGTGCGTGATTCTCAGACAACTGATCCAACTTGATATCAATTGACGAGAGGAGACACAAATCAAAATGAACAATAAGATTGGCAGATTATTAATTTTGAAATCCTCCTCAACCAAGACACATGCGGAAACTTCAGCTCTTTAATCAAGTCAAATTCAGTAAACACGAAGCATATCATCACAGAACCTATAATTCAACCAAAGCGCGAGAGATATAGCTTATATTGCATGCTTCAGCTCCTGAACTTGAATGAAGGTGCAATTACAATCGAGAACGATAGCAGAACCACTTTAATCGACATTGATATACTAAACATACGCAGCTAGGACATATCATATATTTAACAAGTCTATAAAATGAAACAGCACAAAGACAAACCCTAAAATTAACCAGTTATACCACCGATAATCAAACACAGCAAAATTGAAGTATAACAGTCACAATTCTTCTCACAATTCATGAATACACCTCCAGAACATGAAAATTTCCGATTATACTAGCGAACAATCAAACGCTACCAAAATAACCATAAGCATCTCAATTTTTCGAACAATTCCTAAAAATGTACCTTCTTAACATGAGCGAGTCCGCAATTAACACCGAAATTGACCAGTAAACAAGCAAAATCAAAGTCAATACTATGAGGAAAAACATAGAGTAAAACCTCTAGAAAGCATCATCATCAATCGGAAGGTTCTCGAGTTGAATATCGACAACTGAGGAAACCGAATCGACGACGGAGTGAAGAACCTCACCGTAGAAATCAACCGGCATGGTAATGCAGAGACGGAGGATGAGGCTAGAGGATTGAGAAGAAACCGGAGGAACTCTAGCGTTTGTTCGCTGGTGGCGGCCGAAGTGGAGGTGGAGGTGGAGGTGGCGGTGACGGTGACAAAGGGGGTTCGGTGTTAGGAATCGACAGTGAAATAGAAAATTGGCGTTTGTTCACTATTTTTTATGCTTTATATATATATTATACTGTATTAGGCAGTGAAATTAAGATCAAGGTAAGAAATCATTTGTTATTAAATGATTTCTTTGTTATACAATACTATGTAAGAGACCATTTGATTAGTAAATGGTTTCTTTGTTATTTATAAGAGACCATTTGATAATTAAATGATTTCTTTGTTATTCATAAGAGATCATTCACTCTTTATTAATGGTTTCTTTAACTTAAGAAACCATTTTTATGTTTTCATGGTCTCTTTTCCATGGTTTCTTTTCTCATTATTGTAGTAGTGACGATTGAATGATATGCAGAGATTATTTTCCTAAGACATGTGAGGAAAAATAAATAAATGGGTTGCTAAGTCGTTTAATGCATGTTAAACTAATAACGTCAAAGTTATTTTAGCATGTGAAGTTCGTTTTAGTCTAATAAAACAAACGATAAAAATAAATCGCTACAAAGAAGGAGCAAACGAGTTAGTAACGGTTGAATAAATCGAATAAAGAAGTAAATGAATAATATGCATGATTTTTGAAAAGATTTATGTCACGTGATGGATTAGCACGCGTTGATCGAGGTAAAAAAAAAAGGTATTTATCGAAATATGTCGCGAAAGTCGCTTTTTATGTAAGACTCGAAGAGAATAAAAAAATAGAAAAGCGAGGAAACGAAAAAAAGAGGACCCGGCCAATTAGGCCACCGCGCGAGTCGCCTGACTGGCGCGCGACTCGCGTTGCGGTCTGTTCGGGTTTTTTTATTTTGTCGAAAAATCGTTAATTTTTATAAATCGCGTACAAATATGGATTAATTTATACCCGATTCATATTTTCGATATTCGATTATGAAATTGCTATCAAATAGTTAGAATGATTTTGGAAAAAGTAAAAAAAACGTTTTGAAAAAAGAACAAAAATTGGACGAAAAATTGTGACAAAAAAATTTGTGACAGAAAAAAAAAATCGTAAAAAAATTGTGACCGAAAAATTGTGACAAAAAAAATCGTGACAAAAAATCGTGACAAAAAAAAATCGTGACAAAAAATATTGTGACAAAAAATTGTGAAAGGGAGAAAAACGGGATTTGAAACACCCTCAACCTACATGCTTTGTTTTCTCGGGATAAGGCTCGTCGGAAAGTGGCTTAAACTTAGGAGCGTCGAGATGATGAGGATGAGTTTAGGGTGTCGGTTTAGGTGGGTGGTTTGGACGTCGGGTTTGGCCGGACGGTGGGGACAGTTTCTCGGGGCTTCGAGGCTTCGGAAAGGTGTCGGGATTTGCTAGATATCGAGGTTGTATGAAAACCATGTTATGAGGCTGTTTTGGATGTCTTGGCCGAGTATTTGGAGCTCGGTCGGTGTCTGATTCGGTTTCCGGATAGAACTCCTACTTGAGATCGAATTCTACCTTCAACGGAATTGTTTAATGTTCTCAAAGCTGATTTTTGGTAGTGTTTGAGTCCAAACCGGACACGTGAGGTGTCACAGCTGGTCCGTGAGTCTCGGGAAAAAATATCTTTGACCGGGTTTGACCCGGTCGCTAAAAGACGGTTTTACCCCTGGTGTCGGAATCGACCCAAATTAGTCTCATTTGACTCGAAACGACCCACTGGGCCTGAATTTGAGGTTGGTTTTATAAGATTGTACTCCGTAATAAGTCTAAACCAAATGTCCATGATTACAAGCCCATATCCGAGTCCGTCAAAGCTCGTTTACGTCCAATCATCATCGGGTGTTTGGCGGGAACTACTATAGACACCTGGTGGTCAAAATGTGGGTGTCCACAATTATATATCCGAAATTATTTATTTAATTCAATTCCTGTAATTTTTCGATTCGGATATTCCCTTTTCCGGTTTAATTGTCCGAAAACCGCATCCTTGTAACCTTTTGTCGGTTTAGCTTGAAATGTGGGCCAAGGCTAACTCATCCTTGCTTCCCACGTGTGGATTGATGAGGGAGCATTGAGATTTGGGCCCAAGTAGGGTTTGCCCATGATCTTGCCTATATATAGGTGATTAGGGTGAGAGTTTCACCTCTTTTTCTCATTTGCAAACCTTAATTCTAGGTTTTGCACCCTCTCCTCTCTTCTTTTCCTCCTAGCCACGCCTCATACCTCCTCTTTCTCCATACTTTCGTGCCTCCTCCTCTTCATCAAAGAATTGATCTTCATCCCTTTCAAAGCCTAATCGATCCTAGCGCAATCATTCGCATTGTTTCGTAAGTTTCGCTTCTTTTCGCGCTAGTTTTTCGTAGTTCTTTTAGTAGTTTTTGATTAGGGTTTCCTTTTGGTGTTTGTCACATGAACGATGATGGACTAGGCGTGGAGAGGGGTCCGGGTGAAGACATCTACGTCATAGAAGACGAGATCGAGAATTAGCACGCTTCAAGGTAACTAGATGTGATTCTTTTCGTGTTTATACATTTTGAATGTGTTGTGTGATTTTAATGATTTGTAACATGATTTAATTGATTTGTGTTGTGTCTTTATTCATGATTTAAAGAGTCTAATTAATTAGTATGTTAATTGAACGATTTATTATCGTCGTTGGATCTATAATTGTCTATATTAGAATTGTTAGATCTAATCCGTTGTAACATCTAAAATTTTGTACGTGAGCCTCTTGGCCTCTCCGTTTGGAGATGTTAGGGTTTTTTCATCGATGCTTTTAGGGTTTCAAACCCTAGATTCAATGATGACTCAACCTACCATCACCCGGTGGTTGAGATTAATATAACCTTATTTGAAGTTAATGTAACTTCGTTGAGAAGTTACTAAGCCACTTCACTTGAGGTTAAGGTAACTTCAATGCGGGGTTATAGTCTCGTTGGGCTCAATATAAGTGCCTCCACGAGATTATGATCAAGGTTAACTTAACCTTAGTTGAGGTTTATGTAACTTTATTGGAAAGTTACTGTACAACTTCACATGAGGATAATGTAACCTTATTGCGTGTTATGATCTCACGGAGGTTAACTTAACCTCACGAGGTTATGACAAGGTTAATGTAACCTTACTTGAAGTCAAGTAACTTCAATGGGAAGTTACGATACCCTTCATTTGAGGATTACGTAACACCGTTACGAAGCTATAATCTCACTGAGCTCAGGGTAACCTCACAAGGTTATAGTCGAGGTTAATGTAATCTTACCTTGAAGTTGACGTTATAGTGGTTATACTATGACACCACCTTTGGGTTGACGTTATATACATAACTTCACTTTAGTAGACAAGGTTAATGTAGCCTTACCTTAACCTTCAATACTAATACACGTTAGATGTTCAGGATTATACTTTGTTAAACATTAACTCTATCACTATTTGAAGGTTATAGTCACTTGTGCTATAACATTACCATGTTATCGTTGTTTGATTACTTCTATACTCGTTCCTTTAGAACAATCAGTTACATTGTTCTACGTTTGAGTCGTGATGTTTATCATGAATGATTAGTACTTGGTATAGTCTGTTACACTATCCAGGGCCTGATTTTCCCTGGTATAGTCAGTGACACTATACTAGGTCGGATTACTACATAGTGTAGTCAGTTACACTGTACTACGTAGAAGTCGTAAGGTTGCTCACGAAGTTGGCAGTCAATTACACTGTGCAACGTACATGATGGTTAGTGATATAGATGACGGTAGTATCAGTTACATACTATCTGAATGAACCAATACTGCTCGCAAGAGGTTTAATTGGTCTATGTTCGGTGGGTCCAGATTCGTCAGTTACACGTTCTGCGTTCCCGTGTGTCGTTCGACGTACAGTTACTGCGTCGAGAGCTCTGGCCTGGTCTTTGACATATAGTCGTCAGTTACACGCTATACATAGCACCGTGGAGTATCAGTTACATACTTCACAAAACGGAGGGTCAGTTACACGCTCCGTGTCAGAGAGTCAGTTACACGCTCTGACTAGTTAGAGTATCAGTTACATACTCTAGCCGGTGTTCATTCTATATCCTATACGTCTTAGTATGAAGTCTGTTGTTACTTACTCCGACTTGTATGGATGGATATGTAGTATCTATCTGGACCGTTATGACTAATTATAGATTGCAATAATTTATATGATCGTGTCTAATAACATGTTGGTCATGTGTATTGATATCTTCACATGTCGTTTAATTATGTTATCCTTCATTATTATTGCTATGCATGTTCAACCTGTTATAACCATGACTGGGAGAACATCTAGTTGCTCCCTACTGACTGTGGACCCCCTTTTCAGGTCTTCCGAGATGCTTTTGATTGTGATGCTGTGTTGGGGAAGACTTGTGGAGAGGGACCTTTATTTAAGTTACTTTTGATTTTCATTTCGAACACTTTTGAATAATGTATTAGTTTGTATGTCGAGATAGTGACGATCCGGATTCGGTCGGGTGTTTCCGCCACCTTTGACCCTATTATTTGTACTATTTATATTATTATAAGTTTTTAAATATCCGGGTTGTTACACCGATAAAGCGACATCGATGCTACTCCTCACCTTCGAGCACTCCACTCGATCCCGAGGTGTCTGTGATCACCTAGCTACACCAAGTCTAGTGGGGTTCCGCCGAATTACCGCAGAACTAACAAGTAGTAGAGGAGCTCTGCCGGAATAGCCGTAGGAAGGGCCAACGGTAACGGAACTCTGTTGAAATCACCAGGCAAGCTAGGAGGATCCGCCTTTGAAGTCGAATCGTCACTAGGTTGTTGTCTAAACAAAACATTACATTCTCGCACCTTTATTATTATGCACTACGATAATACTAAGTGTGGACACTAGGTCCACGACACTTACTAAAACACGTAACGTCCCAACTTCAACCGCAAACACCAAAATACACTAAATTGACCCGAGTAATTTTGAGATCCGTTCTCAACTATCTATGTATCGTGTCTGCAGACACCCACATTTTGACCGCCAGGTGTCTATAGTAGTTCCCGCCAAACACCCGATGATGATTGGACGTAAACGTGCTTTGATGGACTCGGATATGGGCTTGTAATCATTGACATTTGGTTTAGACTTTTTAAGGAGTACAAATTTCATAAAACCAACCTCAAATCCAGGCCCAGTGGGTCGTTTCGAGTCAAATAACACTAATTTGGGTCGAAACCGTCACCAGGGGTAAAACCGTCTTTTAGCGACCGAGTCAAAACCCGGTCAAAGATTTTCCCGAGACATGTGAGTCAGCCGTGACACTCACACGGTTGATTCCAACCCAAATTCCTACAAAATTTCATATTCATTAAAAGCATTAAACAATTCCGTTAAAGGTAGAATTCGACCTCAAGTAGGAATTCTATCTGGAAACCGATTCAGACATTGACCGAGTACCAAATACCCGGCCAAACACTCCTCAATCAGACGAGAATTCCTTTCTTCTTGGCCAAGAAAGCGGAATTCTCATGCTCCTCAAACTCCTACGTTTCCTATCCTAAGCGGTATTCAAACTCTCCTAAACCAAGGTCGGAAACTCCCTATAAATAGGACCTCCCGGCCAACACAATTTACAACGATCATACGACAGAAAAATCACAACACAACATCACATTACACCGAGAGAAACACGTCCAAAACACCCTCCATACACGGTCTATATACAAGCTCGATAGTTAGCAAATCCCGACATTTTTCCCGAAGCCTTGACCGCACGTCAGACCCGGCGTCCCAAATCATCCAAACCGATACACCTTAACTCATCCTCATCATCTCGACGCTCCCAAGTCTAAGCCACTTCCCGACGAGCCTTATCCCGAGAAAACAAAGCATGTAGGTTGAGAGTGTAAATCAAACCCGTCTCTACTTCTTCTCTTCCCTTCTCCTCGTTTTTTTATTATTATGGGTCTCTCGTCGGTCTTTTTTTATTTTCTAATATCGATACTACTAAAAACTACTTTTATATATCGAATATTCTTAAAATATGATATCGATTCTATATAATCGAATATCGTATCAAAAAGAATTATATTAAGTTTTCGACGATATCGTTACATTTTCTTATTTAAAACCCTTTTTTACAACTTTTCGTTCAAAATTCTTTTCTTTTTACTTTTCGTTCAGAACAAACTTTTTCTCAAAACCTTTTCTAAAATTATTCCGACTATTCGATATCGAATATTGAATCGATATCATATTTTAAGAATATTCGATATACTTTTATATATCGAATATTCTTAAAATATGATATCGATTCTATATAATCGAATATCGTATCAAAAAGAATTATATTAAGTTTTCGACGATATCGTTACATTTTCTTATTTAAAACCCTTTTTTACAACTTTTCGTTCAAAATTCTTTTCTTTTTACTTTTCGTTCAGAACAAACTTTTTCTCAAAACCTTTTCTAAAATTATTCCGACTATTCGATATCGATTTCATAATCGAATATCGAATACGACGAATATCGAAAATATAAACCGAGTATAAATTAATCCATATTTGTACGCGATTTATAAGATTAACGATTTTCGAACAAAAATTAAAAAGCGGACAGACCCGCACGCGAGTCGCGCCCGGTCCAGGCGACTCGCGCACGAGTCTGTGACCCGGCCTTTTTTTAAGTTTTTCGATCGTTTTATTTTTATTATTCTACGAAACAATTTCTAAAATTTATACCTTTTCTAAAACTATTCCAAATATTTGATATTGATTTCATAGTCAATTGTCGAATATAACGAATATCGAGAATATTAAGTCGAGTACGAATTATGCGATATTCGTACGCGATTTAATCAAAAATTGTTTCTGAAAACCGGTCCCGAAATCAGGCCGCCACGCGACCCGCCTACGTCCCGGGCGAGTCGCGCGGCAGACTGCCCACGTGCGCCTTTCTCGTTTTTTTTATTTTTCGAACTTCGTTTTTTATACAAAACAACGTTTTAGTAATATTTTTCAGATTTCGATCAATATTTATTTTCTCGATCTCGTATATTTATTTGCTATATTATTATTCAATCGTTACTAACTCGTTTTCTCGTGTTTGTAGCAATTTATTTTTCTCATATTCTTTTTATCGTTTTATTAGACTAAAACGAACTCACATGCTAAAATAACTTTGACGTTATTAGTTTAACATGCATTAAACCACTTAGCAACCCATTTATTTTTCCTCACATGTTTTAGGAAAACAATCTCTGCATATCATTCAATCGTCGAACTAACGCGTGTACACAAAACCGAACGATATCTTAGTAAAGGCCGCTAAGTGCGGGCGGGGTTGGGTGTTCTCACTGAACTTCCCAACACGTACCCTCACCCCTTACTCAGAACCGTGGTTTCCGGATGTCCGAAACCATTGGCAACGAGAGTCATTCAATATACGATTAACCGCTAAAGTCGGCATCGGTATCGTAATGCTAAGGGACGAACCCGATAAACTCTGACATCGGAAATGGGCCAGGCTTTAAGTATGGCTCACTACGACATAGAGTGGGTTCGAATGGTTCCGAATAACCATAAAATTTGGTGGCGACTCCTACTTCGATTTAAAATTCTATTCGATCCATCTCATATGGAAATTCTATCGCCTCCCCAAAACCCGCGCTTCGCCGCGTCGGGGTGGACCTATGTCATGTCCACAATTTGGCGACTCCGCTGGGGACTAACTGATGTGTCACTTACCATCGGCATCCTCAGGGTGAGACTCGAAAAGAAATCGTTCGATTAGTAATGTACACGTTTTAGTTCAATGATTCATGCATAACCCCGTTCTATCCCGGGCCGGTTACTTGTGACCGACGTCCCACTATACCACGGTGCATTTCTACTTGGATGCACTAAAGACTTCGATGGCGGAACTCGCATGGGTTTTACGGCAGATTCTAAAACCAATTCGGCTTAGGAGGTCCGTCCTGATTTGCGAGAATGCGATCGTTGTTGGTATAGACCCTATTTGACCGACCGAGACTTAGACTAAGAGCATACGTGGCGTCGTTATACTGTTTCCGTGACTACATGCTACTTGATCTTCTTTTGGTCTTTTCAAAAAACCGTCATTTTCAAAAATTTACATCTTTTTTCAAATCCATCCTTTTTCAAAACCGGGAAAGCTGCCAAATTTGGGACTTATGATTTTGACTCAAAATAGCCTTTTTTTAGCCGGTATGCTGTCCAAACCTTTTCAAAAAAAAAAGCCCGAAATCTCGGCCCGATACCCTTTTTCTCGGTTTTCAAAAAAAATCGGGTCTTCCAATCCGACTTTGCTCGATTTTCAAATTCAAATTCACTTTTCAAAACCCTTTTCTTCTTAGGACTTCCTGTATTTAGCAGTGTCGGGTCTTGTCATAAGTTAGAATCTATAGCGTCGAAACTCCGTCGATCTTATATCACGGGTTTCTACCCTATCCTAATCCGCCTTACTTGTCAAGGCACGGCCCACCTTCGTAGGACAGACTCCTACAAAGGGAAGCCCGTTTATACACTCGAGTCCAAAGTCTGGGGAATTCTCACATAGACCTTCCTTCGAACAGGACTAGGCCCACTTTGCCGAATCCTAAGGAAGGCCCACCATTCACGTGTCATTCGTCTAGAAGTCGGTTTCCAGTCTTTTTCTAGTCTAGTCTTTTCCTTGCTCGGGATGTACTTTTGATTCTAAGATCCGGGTCAGCTACTGATTACGCGGTGGCCTTACAGACAGGCCACCCCACACTCGAGCCATGACGCAACAAGCCATCGACGACATGAAGGCCTCACTGACCAAGCTTGAAAACATGATCACATCAATGAGGGGAGAACAGATCGCCATCCTCACCCGGGTAAGTGCCGTGGAACAAGGAACTCCTAGCGGCAGTGTCGATACTACTGGGCCTTTAGCTGAATTGGCCAGCGCAGTCCACAAACTGCAAGAACAGGTCCATCTGACAACCCAAAGCTCCATCCATACGGAGAATGCTCGGACCTACACCCCACTGACCGATGAACTACCAGCCAATCTCAACCTGACGGGTCTACCAATGTTCGAGGGTACTGAAGACCCGGTCCACCACATCCGGGCTTTCAAGGAGTTTATGGCCCTTAAAGGGGTTAAGTCCAGCATGTTCAAGCACCTGTTCGCTTCGTCCCTCGAGAAGCACCCAAGGGCCTGGTACTACCGGCTCGATTCGCTCGGAACTACGCCGACAACACGGAAATCCAGACCACTATGCGCACCCTGGAGGTAATGGCCCAGGAACCTAAGGAAGGATTCACAAAATACCTTCAACGATGGAGGGCTGAAAGCGTCAAACTGGTCGATAAGCCCAGTGAAAAAGTGCTGGTTGAAACCTTTGTCAAGAACCTCCTTCCAGCTTACCGGGTCCATCTCCGGTATGCCATCGTACCTAGCTTCGCGATCCTAACTGAAATGGGAACAAGAATCGAACATGATCTGCGGTTGGAAAGCCTCACTAAGGCCTCCACCAAGGGATACCAAGGGGCCAGCTCATCGACAAGCAAGCCCACAACTACTGCTGCCACTCGTAGCATTTTTGACGAGGTAAATGCACTCGATACCTCATCCCAGAAGACTAGCACTCCCCGGGTATTCACCGACATAGGCACTACCTATGAAAATGCCCTTCAGAGGCTATCATCGAAAGGCCTGATCACCTCGATAGGCCCAACACTTGATATCCCGGTCGAACGTCGCTCCAAGGCCTACAACCTCCAGGCCTACTGTCATTATCATCGTGGTAAGGGGCACGATACCGAGAAATGTTGGAAGCTAAAGCACCTTATCCAAGATCTCATCGAGAGCGGGAAAATTCCTTTGCCCGGGGGTAAACCCAACAACAAGGACAACCCGTTAGCCACTCACGCCGTCTTTTCCGGGGAAATAATGGATTGCTCACACCTCATTTCTCCATTTATCCCGCAAATAAACGGGATCTGGTGCGATGACGAAGACGATGTCTACCTCACTAAAGGGGAAGCTGTCCCCATCACGCCCGAGGAGATTCAGAAGGTTAAGTCCAAGGCCTTAGCCACTAGTCAAGCCCTCATCATTGCCGAGCCACTTAAGGTGGAGCCCGCCCCAGAAGAGCCGACTGCTGAAAAGGCTCTTGTGAAACAGCTGAACAGAACTCGAGTTGACCTCTCTATATGGCAACTCCTAGTTAGTTCTCAGGAACATCGAGAGGCACTCACTAAGGCCCTCGATCAAGTCAAAATCGACCCCATGGCTACACCAGCTGAAATGGTAGCCACGGTCCTGCCCCACCTAAAAGGGAGATCCATAGAGGAAGGCCCACTGATTACCTTCTCCAATGCTGATCTACCACCATTTGGGCCAACCCACAACATGGCCCTCTACATCACGGTTATCTGCCGTGGAAAGTACCTACCCATGACCCTAATTGACGACGGGTCAGCAGTCAATGTCCTCCCCTTGAGGACCGCCAAAGCCCTCGGCATTACCGAGGTTGACTACATTCCTACAGCTCAAACCATTCAGGCTTTTGACGGAAGCCCAAAGTCAGTAGCTGGAGCCACAAAACTCACTATAATAACAGGCCCGATAGAGAAAGAGCTGGAGTTTCAAGTGATCGACGTAACCTCTTCCTTTAACCTTCTTTTAGGAAGACCTTGGATCCACGCAACCAGGGCTGTATCCTCCACTTTGCATCGGAAAATCAAGCTACCTTTGCATGACACCATCATCACTCTAGAAGCCACACCTATGACTGTGGCTAACTGCAACACCTCGGGCCGCACCGATCTCTGGGGGTTCGACTTCGTAGGGGCCATCGAAGAAGACCACCTCTTCCGTCCTTACTTCA
This sequence comes from Agrostemma githago, assembly GCA_958450325.1. Taxonomy (NCBI): domain Eukaryota; kingdom Viridiplantae; phylum Streptophyta; class Magnoliopsida; order Caryophyllales; family Caryophyllaceae; genus Agrostemma; species Agrostemma githago. The sequence continues at coordinate 45,589,963 of OY288251.1, forward strand.
CGGTCCACCTTGACCGGATGTTGCAGAATTTGGGCTTTCTACCAGGGGTTACATCAAGGCCCGATCTCCCTGCAGGAAAAATTCTCGAAGTACTGGACAATGGGAGGACTCAAACCGGCTTGGGCTACACCCTAACTCCGGAAAACATGGGCCAAACTGAAACCGGTAAGGTTATCTTTGTCACTCCAGTGTTCGAGACTGTCCAAACTGGCTTATATCGGCCTGCCACCACACGCCCTGGGACCAACTTGGCCCAGGACTGCAACTACATACCGGACGACATCTTCGCTCTCATCCAATCCGAAGATGCTAAGAACGCTGAGCCCGCACTAGGGCTACTTTTTGGAGAAGAACTCGCTGTCCCAACACCGAAGGAAGAGCTAGTCAGCCTCATTCTCCGCAGTCGCACCTTTGATCCGTCTAAACTAATCTCAGAAGTCGGGTCTGGGACCAGAGCTTGGAGGAAAACTGTCAAATGGACTGACAGTCAAGGAAGAACTTACAAGCTGATCACAGGGGAAGGAGAAATGCCAGAATTTGAGTCTGAGTCTGAGTCGGAGTCCGAGTCATAGTCTAAGATTGAGTCTAGTGAATCTGGTGCTAGGGTCAATCCTGTAACTCCCCCTCTCCCTTTAGCCATTCCTGGTGCCTCGGGGTCTGTCCCGGGCACCCTACCTATCCCGCCACTGACCAGTGATCAGATGGCAGCTCTTTTCGAGCTCTTTTCCCAATTTATGATCAATAATAACAACCGTTTTGCTTACGACTTGTCTCATTTTCAAAACTTTCTCAATTTCATAATTTTTATGTGCAATGACATTGAGAAGCCCGACGAACAGGTATCCTTGCCTCCAAATCAGATCGAGCAACTAGAGCAAAGGGAATCCCGCAATCCGGTAATCGAAGAAACCGAATCCATCAACGTGGGAACAACCTTAGAGCCTCAGATGCTTAAGATAGGATTATCCTTAGATCCTAAGGAGAAACAACAATTCATAGTTCTCCTTCAAGAATTCAGAGACGTCTTCGCATGGTCCTACAAGGACATGCTGGGGATCGATCGCGAAATAGCCGAGCACCATATACCGATCAAGGAAGGGTTCAAGCCGGTTAAACAAAAACTCCGACGCATGAGGCCCGAATGGTCCCTCAAGGTCAAGGAGGAAGTCGATAAACAATTCAAGGCTGGGTTCATACGAGTCTCCGAGTATCCAGATTGGGTTGCAAACATAGTACCAGTCCCTAAAAAGGATGGTAAGGTTCGCGTCTGTGTAGACTTTCGGGATCTTAACAAAGCGAGCCCAAAAGACGATTTTCCATTACCACACATCGATATACTGGTGGATAACACAGCAGATCATGCTCTTCTATCATTCATGGACGGGTATGCAGGGTATAACCAGATAAAAATGGCAGAAGAAGATATGGATAAGACCACCTTCATTACACCTTGGGGTACTTATTGCTATACTGTTATGCCATTTGGTCTCATCAATGTCGGGGCCACCTACCAACGAACCGCCACAACTTTATTGCATGACATGATGCATAAAGAAGTGGAAGTCTACGTGGACGACATGATCATCAAATCCAAAGACAGGGATGGTCACATCACCGCCATGAGGAAGTTCTTCACCCGACTACGGAAATACAACATGAGGCTAAACCCTCAGAAATGCAGTTTCGGGGTAACATCTGGCAAATTACTGGGTCATATCGTTAGCCAACGAGGTATCGAAGTCGATCCAGCCAAAATCAAGGCCATCACCGAGATGCAGCCCCCTAAAACCGAAAAGGAGATAAGAGGGTTTCTCGGAAAAGTCCAATACATTAGCAGGTTCATTTCAAAGCTGACCATGGTGTGTGAACCGATCTTCAAGAAGCTGAAAATAGGGGAACGGTTACTATGGGACGATAAATGTCAAGCAGCCTTTGATAGAATCAAGGAAATTTTGGCCTCACCACCGGTCCTAATGTCACCTCAGCACGGTTTGCCTTTGTCACTATACCTAACCACGACAGAGACAACCATGGGGGCTATGCTAGCTCAAACGGTCAATTCCGAAGAACGAGCCATATACTACATCAACAAGAAGTTTTTAGAGTACGAGTGTAAGTACACCATGCTCGAAAAGACATGTTTAGCTTTGGTCTGGGCCACTAAAAAGCTCCGACATTACATGCTCAGTTACGAGGTACAAGTATTGTCCAGAATGGATCCCATCAAGTACCTTTTTGAAAAGCCCATTCTCAATGGCAGGATATCAAGATGGACCCTAATGTTGGCAGAATTCGACTTAAAATTCGTACCATTGAAAGCCATCAAAGGACGAGTAGTAGCCGAATTTCTCGCTGACAGTCCCGTAACCGAAGAAGGACACACCGACACTTGGTCCTTCCCAGATGAAGACATTTTCCACACTGACACCGAAGCGTGGGACTTATACTTTGACGGGGCATTCAATTTCCGCGGATTTGGAGTCGGGATTCTTCTAATCTCACCGAGAGGGGAACATACTCCCGTATCCACCAAATTAGACTTCGACGTCACCAACAACGCCGCTGAGTATGAAGCATGTATCCACGGGGTACAAGCCGCCGCCGACTTAGGGGTCACAAACCTCCGAGTACACGGGGATTCATCTCTGGTCATTAATCAAGCACTCCAAAAATGGAAGACTCAAAATGCTAATCTCGTGGCCTACCAGGCACGAGTAAGGGATCTTGAGAAACAATTCCACAAGGTAGAATACATATACCTACCTCGGGAAGAAAATCAATTCGCGGATGCACTCTCAAAACTAGCATCTTTGCTAAACAGTCCCGATCATATGACTTGTATGCCAATCTGTGTCGAAAGACGATCCGAGCCAGCGTATATCCACGACATCGAAGAAATCGAGATACCTGATCCCGAGCCGTGGTATCAAGCTGTGTTAACATACCTAACAACCGGGGAATATCCACCCGGAGCCGACAACCGAGCCAAAAAGGCCCTACGAAGACTGGCAACCCAGTTCATCCGCACCGACGATGGGCAACTTTACAAAAAGACAGCACAGGGGGCTCTCCTTCGATGTGTTGATAAAACCAATGCCGAAAAAGTTATGGCTGAAGTACATGATGGCGAATGCGGTCCACACATAAACGCCCAGATGTTAGTCCGGAAAATCATGAGGCTCGGTTACTACTGGAATAGCATGGAAACCGACTGTCAACAATGTGTTAGACATTGCCATAATTGTTAAATTTTTGCCAATGTACAGCATATGCCACCATCCTTGCTATACACCATGACGTCATCATGGCCATTTTCAACATGGGGAATCGACATAATTGGGAAGATAAACCCCTCGGGAACCGGAGGACACTGCTTCATTTTGGTAGCAATTGACTATTTCACCAAATGGGTTGAAGCTGAATCCTATCGTATTCTCAACGCTAGCCATGTTGCCAAATTCATTCAAAACAAAATAATATGCCGGTATGGGATCCCTCATGAATTCATTAGTGACCACGGGACCCATTTTCAAGCTGAAACAGCAGCCTTGCTGACCAAGTACAAGATTCAAAGGCATACGTCTTCACCCTACCGACCCCAAACCAATGGAGCGGTAGAAGCGGCTAATAAAACAATTGTCACCATACTAAAAAAGATGGCTGATAATTACCGAGACTGGCCCGACAAAATACCATTTGCACTTTGTGGATATCGGACCTCGATTCGTACAGCGACCGGGGCAACACCGTACTACCTTACATACGGCATGGAAGCAGTCCAACCTATTGAGTTAGAAGTACCATCACTCAGAATCCTACTCGAAAGTCAAGTACCTGAAGCGGATTGGGTTCGAGCGCGATATGACTCGCTAGTCCTTCTAGACGAACGACGATCTCGTGCTCTCAATAATATTCAAATCTATCAGAAGAGAATCCAGCGGGCTTTCAACAAAAGGGTGAGGCCCATAAACATCAAAGAAGGAGATTTGGTTCTCAAGTCAGTTCGAGCTTTATTACCAATAGACCCAAGGGGAAAATTCAAACCTAACTAGGCTGGGCCATATCTGGTAAAGAAGATTCTATCAGGCGGAGCGGTAATGCTAACAGATCTGGACGGGAACGAGTTTGTCAACCCAACTAACCTGGACCAACTGAAACGCTACTACCCTTAACCCACCTCTCTCAATGTCATTTGCAAAAGTTTATTAAAAACATCTTTTTCAAACTTTTAAAGACAAGTCAAAAGCTAGAATTATTTATTCTACTGTTACAAACATCTTGAACCAATAGTCTCGATGTGTTTCGAAATTGCATATTAATTCAGTCTGAACTACGTTTGGTTTGATTCCATTTATTTTGGATACGTAGGCAGCCCCTCAAAAGGGTACAACCACTGCAATCGAGAAAGGAAAACAGGAACGGTTTTTAATAAATTTCTTTTATTAATTCAAAAAAATAATAAAATTACAAAAAAAATCAGCCCAAAATAAATAATACTAATACTTAAATAATAAAAACTAGGGCATTTTTCCCTTTCCTTCGCCCTTAGCCTCCTTTTCGGTCCATCGGCGTCGAGGTGGAGGTGATCGCTCCCTAATCAGCAAGGGAACCTCCTTAACCCAGGCTCGTTTCTTCAAACTCGACTCCCCGGGCACCTCGTTATCACGCCGGCCTAGCCTGTCTTGGATCGCTTGCCTCGGTCCAAGTCTTTTCTCCAAATCACTAGCACCGGTCTCATTAGCCTGAGTCTTAGTCTTCGACTTAGAACCCGACCCCGGCTCAGCAAGGGAGGTTGGAGTCTCTTCAAAGAACCGCCTGTTGTCTTTGGCCGATTCTCGGCGGGCCAAATCAAGAGCTTCTTCGGTCTTCAAAGCTTTACGGGCCTCCTGGGATTCTTCAAAAGTCCATTTTCGATAGGATTCAGAAACCCAAGTGGTTTGACAAGGGCGAGGTATAGTCCACATGACACGGGTAAACCAGCGCTGAAGCCACGTGTCACACATAGCGTCCGTCAATTGGATTGAAACGCTAATAATTGCCTCAGTCTCGGGGATCTCCTGAAAAGAACCGAACTGTCTTAGAATACGGTCCGGATAGATGTGGTCAGTCCAGTCCAAAGACAAGATCACCAGATAGCGGACCTTGTCCCTCCTAGCTAACCCCGTTAGCCTCGAAAGGAACCACCAGATAACGTTCCACCTAATCAAAGGCCCACCATGGAATGTCAGCTCTTCATCCCAATATTTTTGAGTTATGTGATGACTTGATCTTATTCGACGAGACCTTGAGCCAATTTGACAACTACGATATCTGGATATGTTCACTGGGGGCTCTATGATCGACAGACGCTCGGATAACCAGATCTGCAAGATTTTCGAAAAGTCAATCAAAAAAAAATTCAAAATTTTTTTTCGAAAAATCAGAATTTTCGAAAAATCGGAAAAATTCGAAAAATCTAAAAAATCGAAAAATCAAAAATTTTCGTAAAAATTTGGAAATATTCGAAATTTCGGCAGAATCAAAAAAACTTTCGAAAATTTCGAAAATCCGGAAAAATGGGAAATTTCGAAAAAATTCAAAATTACCGCAAAAATCGGGAAATCGGGCAATTGTTCGAAAAAATGGTTAAATACCTGCAGAAGACGGATGCTCCCTGTCAATTGCCGATCTGGGTCGAGTCTCCTAGCGTCAAGGCCCATAATAATCTCCTCAGTTATCAGCCAAGCCGGGCTGTGACCTGTCTCCATTTGGTCAACTACGCTGATTAGCCTGATCTCACCTAAGCATGAGTCAGCATCCATCCGACCTTCAAAGGCGTATCTATGCAGCATACAAAAGGCAAAAGCCCTACGCCTATGGGTAGAAGTAATTCTTTCACCAACTGGGTCCATGAATTTGTCAGCCAAGTCAAATAGGGAAACTGAATATCCCTTCACCATACGGGCTGTCTCAGCATGTGACAGGCCTAGAAAATCCCTCAACCTCCTCCTTGGGTCAGGATAAAATGGAGGAATAGTCGGACGAGCATTAGGGCACCACCCGCCAATAGGTGCTATTTCTTCAGGAAGAGGACATATTTCTCCTCGAGGAAATGCAAAAACATGAAAGGTAGTATCCCAAAAGGCTAAGCAAGCATCAAGGAAGTGCGAATCTACTTTAAGTCGTTGAAGTGGGAATAAAGCCACAATTCCCATTTGAGTTAACTGAACTTTATCTGCGTCTCGAAAGTCCTGGGCCCACGCCTGAAGCATCGCAGTCAAATGATCAATACCCATTGCAAGAATAGTTTCTTTTATTTTATCCTAAAAAGTCTAAGGGATTTTAATATGAAAGAAAAGATTTGGGTTAGAATATGAAAAATAAGAAGCCGAAGCTCTCTATTTATAATAGGGAATATCCTTTTTCCTAGTCGTCACAGGAATAGGACCTTTACACCACTTCCCCTGTTTCATCTAGGCATACAGGCCTAACCAGGGGATTTTTAGGAATCCATGTCAGAATCCAATTAGGAATCAAAGTCATCCCAAGCATCCTTATTTCCAAACTTCCAAAAAAATTCAACATTCTTCTTTTCAAAATTTTTCAAAAAATTATCATTTCTTCCCCAGCATGAGTCAGTGTTTCACCTAAATGTTACATGCAAATTATGTCAGCATACAGGTACACCCATGACTCCCAAAAATTCTAAGTTCCCCAGTGGAAAAGCTCAAGCAACTTCTTTCAGGATATATCTGCAAACAGATATGCCCATAGCTTCCAAGGCAAGCTCCCGCGCAATTCTAAGACAGGATATATCTGCAAACAGGTATACCCATAGCTTCCTAGGCAAGCTCCCGCGACATTATCAGCATCAACCCAGGTATAATTTCTATTCTATGGCTGGCGAGCCCTTCACGCAGGTCTAATAGACCCTAAACGACCCGATCGGAAGGCTGCCAGGTTTTAATCCTTGAATGACCTGGTAGCTACTCTGACTTTTGCCTTGTCCAAGCCTCAGTCAGAGTGGGGGCTCTGTAGACACCCACATTTTGACCGCCAGGTGTCTATAGTAGTTCCCGCCAAACACCCGATGATGATTGGACGTAAACGTGCTTTGATGGACTCGGATATGGGCTTGTAATCATGGACATTTGGTTTAGACTTTTTAAGGAGTACAAATTTCATAAAACCAACCTCAAATCCAGGCCCAGTGGGTCGTTTCGAGTCAAATAACACTAATTTGGGTCGAAACCGTCACCAGGGGTAAAACCGTCTTTTAGCGACTGAGTCAAAACCCGGTCAAATATTTTCCCGAGACATGTGAGTCAGCCGTGACACTCACACGGTTGATTCCAACCCAAATTCCTACAAAATTTCAGATTCATTAAAAGCATTAAACAATTCCGTTAAAGGTAGAATTCGACCTCAAGTAGGAATTCTATCTGGAAACCGATTCAGACATTGACCGAGTACCAAATACCCGGCCAAACACTCCTCAATCAGACGAGAATTCCTTTCTTCTTGGCCAAGAAAGCGGAATTCTCATGCTCCTCAAACTTCTACGTTTCCTATCCTAAGCGGTATTCAAACTCTCCTAAACCAAGGTCGGAAACTCCCTATAAATAGGACCTCCCGGCCAACACAATTTACAACGATCATACAACAGAAAAATCACAACACAACATCACATTACACCGAGAGAAACACGTCCAAAACACCCTCCATACACGGTTTATATACAAGCTCGATAGTTAGCAAATCCCGACATTTTCCCGAAGCCTCGAAGCCTTGACCGCACGTCAGACCCGGCGTCCCAAATCATCCAAACCGATACACCTTAACTCATCCTCATCATCTCGACGCTCCCAAGTCTAAGCCACTTCCCGATGAGCCTTATCCCGAGAAAACAAAGCATGTAGGTTGAGGGTGTAAATCAAACCCGTCTCTCCTTCTTCTCTTCCCTTCTCCTCGTTTTTTTATTATTATAGGTCTCTCGTCGGTCTTTTTTTATTTTCTAATAACGATACTACTAAAAACTACTTTTATATATCGAATATTCTTAAAATATGATATCGATTCTATATAATCGAATATCGTATCAAAAAGAATTATATTAAGTTTTCGACGATATCGTTACATTTTCTTATTTAAAACCCTTTTTTACAACATTTCGTTCAAAATTCTTTTCTTTTTACTTTTCGTTCAGAACAAACTTTTTCTCAAAACCTTTTCTAAAATTATTCCGACTATTCGATATCGATTTCATAATCGAATATCGAATACGACGAATATCGAAAATATAAACCGAGTATAAATTAATCCATATTTGTACGCGATTTATAAGATTAACGATTTTCGAACAAAAATTAAAAAGCGGACAGACCCGCACGCGAGTCGCGCCCGGTCCAGGCGACTCGCGCACGAGTCTGTGACCCGGCCTTTTTTTAAGTCTTTCGATCGTTTTATTTTTATTATTCTACGAAACAATTTCTAAAATTTATACCTTTTCTAAAACTATTCCAAATATTTGATATTGATTTCATAGTCAATTGTCGAATATAACGAATATCGAGAATATTAAGTCGAGTACGAATTATGCGATATTCGTACGCGATTTAATCAAAAATTGTTTCCGAAAACCGGTCCCGAAATCAAGCCGCCACGGGACCCGCCTATGTCCCGTGCGAGTCGCGCGGCAGACTGCCCACGTGCGCCTTTCTCGTTTTTTTTATTTTTCAAACTTCGTTTTTTATACAAAACAACGTTTTAGTAATATTTTTCAGATTTTGATTAATATTTATTTTCTCGATCTCGTATATTTATTTGCTATATTATTATTCAATCGTTACTAACTCGTTTTCTCGTGTTTGTAGCAATTTATTTTTCTCATATTCTTTTTATCGTTTTATTAGACTAAAACGAACTCACATGCTAAAATAACTTTGACGTTATTAGTTTAACATGCATTAAACGACTTAGCAACCCATTTATTTTTCCTCGCATGTCTTAGGAAAATAATCTCTGCATATCATTCAATCATCGAACTAACGCGTGTACACAAAACCGAACGATATCTTAGTAAAGGCCGCTAAGTGCGGGCGGGGTTGGGTGTTCTCACTGAACTTCCCAACACGTACCCTCACCCCTTACTCAGAACCGTGGTTTCCGGATGTCCGAAACCATTGGCAACGAGAGTCATTCAATATACGATTAACCGCTAAAGTCGGCATCGGTATCGTAATGCTAAGGGACGAACCCGATAAACTCTGACATCGGAAATGGGCCAGGCTTTAAGTATGGCTCACTACGACATAGAGTGGGTTCGAATGGTTCCGAATAACCATAAAATTCGGTGGCGACTCCTACTTCGATTTAAAATTCTATTCGATCCATCTCATATGGAAATTCTATCGCCTCCCCAAAACCCGCGCTTTGCCGCGTCGGGGTGGACCTATGTCATGTCCACAGTGTCCCGCTTAGTGTATATTCTGAGAGTGCAACTCCTCACATTGTGATTTACTTACATACGCATTTATAGTTTTTCGTATGATTTATTGCTTTTATGACCTTATAATCGCATGCTAAATCACCTAACACGGAAATCAGAACGTAAAACAACGAAAACTGAACAAAGCGATAGTCGGGTTCCGTATTAGTCCGGGTGCTCGTCATGTACGGTTCGACGCATCCCTATTAGTACCAAACCGACGCATCTTAAGCAGAATACCAGGTAAGGTATATCACGAGAACGACTAATATCCGTATTATCGCGTTAAAACTGACTTTCTAATACGTGTAATACTAGTACTCTCTACTCTCCTATGTGCATCTTTTCATGGCATGCTTGTCACATGAAATCGCATGCAAAGAATGTAAACACAACTACTTCGACGATAAAACTTATTTGTCCTTAAACAACCGACATAGCAAAAGGTATAGGGTGAAAACCATGGATGTTACATAACTTCCGCCACAACAAAAGAACAAAGTTATCAGCCCACCGATTGATTAGTAGAGGCCGCTATAGTGCGGGCGGGATTGGGTGTTGATATCTATCGGATGTTGGCATCCCAATACGTATCCTCACCTCTTACTCAGAATAGACGGTTTTCGGATGTCCGAAACCATTGGCAATGAGAGTCATTCCAGGCATGGAGTGCTTAAGGGTACAAGTCTTTATCTTTAGGTCTCGTGTCCCTCAACTTTGAGCCGGCTAAGAATTAATGTTGACTTGAACGGTTTCCGAGTCCCCATAATTGACTCGGTGGCAACTCCACAAATTGGCAACGAATTCAGTTCACTAAAAAGGTCGCCTTACCAAACATATCGGCCTTTAAACATTTACAACCACGACTCGATCGATTCCAAACGGAAACACGAGTGCCCGCACCCGTCTATTACAAGTCTGGATCGTCATCCGAATCGAGGTCCAAAGCATCGCCCCGTACGCGAGATCGGACTAGCTCCCGACCAGGAGGGGGCCGCGTGGGTGGCTGCCGCCATACATTAAAAAACCGGGTCGATCCTGCGCGGGCGCGCGGGGGGCACCGGGCGGTGCGGACGGACGTCCACAAATCGACGCGCACATCATCATTTTCTGAACACGGTATGCAACCCTTGCTCATTGCTCTGTTCATATCGTACTACATTCCCGACCAGACCCCCTTGACCAATTCGTTGACCTTTACCACTTTTAATTACATGTTTTATCGCTTTACAATGAAATTGCAGGTTAAAGTACTATTCAGAATTCAGAAGCCTAAAACGTAAATCAACGAACTAATCAGCAAGTTTAACGAACAAGCAAACTCATTCCCGGTCTTGGCTTTCTTGACCCGAAACATCTACAACAAGGCATCTCAGCTCAAAGTCGCCTCACTTGAGGCACCTGTGCCTGTCTATGTTTTTGTTTCTCGAATGTTCAAATTAATCAATCAGGAGTCACGTTTTGTATTAGTTCGAACGTCCAGAGTCAGGCTCTCAAGTCATTCAACCTGGTTTGTGGAAACAATTTTTTAAAACTTGATCAACCACATACTAAGTGCTCGACCACACAAATCCTGAATTCACCCTTGTATAGAGACCAAATCATTGATACTCCTTATACATAAATTTTGTTTTTATTTGTGATATTTTAACAAGGCATGCATACTTAATTCACCACTAATAAATATTACTTCCTCTAACTTTCTATGCTCTCCCACTATATATTCATTTGAGTAAGAATAAAATGATGAAGATCTTATAAAGTTAGAGGAAGTATGACTTTTAGTACTTTAACCAATAACAAGTCCATGGTTAAAAACTCTGCAATTGATTCGAATTTCCCCAGCAGTACCCTCAAGAACATGAATATTTCCCATCTTAACCATAGCCTTGGCGAATTTCTCTTTAAAATGAGCATCATTAGACGCCATATTTTCAACCAGGGTTGCTGTGAGGGGGTCAATTGCGATTTCTTGATCAAGTTGTAAAATCCCTTTAGAAACTCTAAGTTGATTGTAGTATTGACTATCTAAAACTAATGGTGTGTTCTGGTCTAGGCAAACAGAAGAATCCACCATCGAATTCGGCCCGCAAACTCTCCTAAGCTTCTGAAGCAAAACACCACTCATGGTCTTATCCGGTTTCCCAGAACCTTGGAAATTATAAAGTCGGTCCCGGAAAAAGCTGCAATGGGAAGAACCAAGGCTGTGGGATCCTAGTAGAACTACCATATCATCCAAGGTTAATCCTTTCAAAGCGTAAGCTTTGCGAGCTTCTATAACGGTCATGTTTGGCTTTGGTAAATTCGCCTCGCTTGCTTTCGAGATGAGTCCATCACGCCTTCCTGTTGGGACGTTGTACCTTCCACCTCCCGATAAAGCGACTGCGTCCCGAGCTGCTAGAGCTATTATGTCTGCACAAGACACGGTTTGAGGACATGATTCTTCTAGATTCAACTTGATTTCGTCTATTAGTTCGAATTCTCGAATTGTTAGGTTGGGTTCCGCTGTTTTTTCTGTTTCTTCATATCCGTTAATTGGGTCTATCAACAATGATGCATCGCAACCCTGCGTATGTAATGATTAGATTAGGACCCGTGCAAAGTTGCACGAGCATGTAGATAGTACTCCGTATTAGCTATTAGGTTAGGATATGTGGAAAGTTGCACAAACATGTATAGATAGCATATATTATGAAGTATAAGTGAAATTTTATAAAGTTGAAACATTGTTCCAATATACATCATTTTTGATGTAAATGATTTCTTGTATACTACATGCGAATATTTTACTGATAAACGCAATTACAATTATTATATACTTTTGTATTCCATAACATTCAATTTTTCTAGAGCATATACTCCCTCCGGACATTACTTTTTGCCCCATTACCCCAATTTTTGTGAAAGATATTTTAGTGAAATAAGGCAAAAAAAATAGTGTCTAGAGGGAGTAATTTTTTTAATGTAGTCTTTATAGTAATAGCTTATCGAAAATCATCCAAAAATATATTTACGAATAAACATGAGTACGTGTTAATTGTTAAAATATGGTGATTCTCATGTTGAATATCAACATGTTTACACCCGCGTCTCATAGATTTGATCGTAGCATCCATCGTTGCATGCTCGCACTTATGCCATAGCAGTTATATTAATTTTAAATATCTTGAAATTCTACGTATAAAATAAATATGGAGATGTTTATATACAATTGAAATTTGCAAAAAGGGATAAAACAAAAGAATGAATTATGAATGTGGATCAAACATTTGGTACATATAAAAATTGTTTAAGTCCATGTATATATGTTTATATGTCAGAAACTTGTGTAATATGAACATTTCGGACAATGTTGTTTAATATGTTAGAAACTTGTGTAGAGACTAATAGGTTTAAATTTATGTTCGATTATTAATATAAAAATAATTTCAATCCCAACTAACATAATAACTTGTTTTATCAACATGTTTACCCCTGCCCATTTTCAAATGTTCCAACACATTTAAATAAATTATTTTACTATAAAAATATTTCAAAACTTCTGTCTTTTGCGGTTTAAAATATTATATATACCAAAATATCTCATTAATATAGAAATTATAATTAATACTCCGTATTATATTAGATTAATGATTATAACACTTATTATAGAAAGATTAATATGGAAGTGTCATGGTTTAAGAAAATGTGTTTTGGCACCAAAAAACACAAGGGTGGTTTCTGTATTATACTATTATATATATATATATATATACACTAGTATAGATAGATAGATTACTAATGTTAGGCACATCATTGTGTCGCTGTTTTCTCATAATTAGAATTTAATATAACTAAAAAGAAAGTCATATTTTCAAAAAACACAAAGTCATTGAAAATACGCACTGACAGATTTCATACTCTCTATAATTTGGCATAGAGTTAAAACTAAATGAATCGATAAATAAAATGCTTACCCTGACATAACAATCATGGAAATGCATGCGAATTAATGCTGCCGGTGCTGTGTTATTGACCATATATCGTTGTTCAACCATTTGTTGCACTATAGCTTCCGCATTTGGACATGTTTTTTCATAAAACCCAACTTGAAGGGCTCGGCTAAAGGGCATAGTTAAACAAATGGCGAGGATGAAGAAAACAATTGTCAACATCATTTTCTGCATCATAAATTAACAGCTGATTAAAATCTAATAAATTATTGGGTGAATATTTTTCATTATTTGACATTGCAACTAATCTTTAGTCCTCTGATTTTTGTAAAACTGGTACTTTCTCCGGTTTTCTTTTATCTTCCCACTTTTTAATAAGGGTGGTGTTTTTTTATATTTCGATGTTACTTAATCATACTTAACAATTACTAACGTACCTCTCTCATTTCCTCTCCCTCACCTTGGTTTTTAGAGAGAGAAATTGGAGGAAAAAAATCTCAACTTATCAAACTTTATCTCCTCCGCCACCCCACCACGCTAGCAACCACTCCGATCACCACACCGGTCACCAATGTGATTTTTTTTCATGATTATTAGTATTATTCTTTATCAAGGTTTTTTATTTTAAAAAAAATTATTATAAGTTGTATTAGTATTAATATCATATTTTAAAATAATTATTGTTGTTGTCGTTGATTGATCTTATTACTATATTCCTATTTTATTTTTTTAATTTCAATTAATTCAATTATTATTAAAAAGAAACTACTCCGTAATTATTAAAATATAATACAATTAAAAAAAACAAAAAAAAACAAAAAAAAACATACAGGCTATCTACCAACGTCCCTCCCCCTTAACCCAACCACCCCATGACATTCCCCCCACCCCACCATCCTGCGCTGCCCCACCCTCACCGCCGCCCTACCACTACCTTCCCTCACCACGTCTACCACTCTCTGTCTCCATCCTTCACCACGCCGACAACCGTAATCATCCCACTCTTTCCCACCGCGCAGCTTTCCCTGCTTCCCACCCATCCCCACCGCGTCGGTCGTCCCCCTGCCACCACCCTTCAACCACATTTAAACCTTAATTATTAAAAAAATAAACTAATTGTGAAAAAATAGATTTATATAACAATTGTTGTACAATAAAAATTATCGAATTATAACCCGTCGTTATTAAGATTGATTGATTTCTAGAATTGATTAGATGTAAGTAGAGATTTTTTTATGAAAATACTCATATTAGTTTAGAAGGAAAAAAAAAATTAAACAAAGTTTGTTCCAACATATATATATATATATATATATATATATATATATATATATATATATATATATATATATATATATATATATATATATATATATATATATATATATAAAGGTAAAATTGAAAATTTCAGGAAAATTTAGGTACAAAAGAGTAATGCTCAATTATAAAAAAGTAATTCCGTTTAATAATTGGGTGGGGTATAATATTCAAATGGGAAGATAAATTAAAATCGGAAGAAGTAATAATGTTCGGTTTGTATATTCAGCGACATCAAGATTTGTATCAATACAATAATCTACTTTTAAAAAACTAGCAGAAAACATAAAAATCATGTAAAAATTGATAAGGTAGAGATGAAACATAAAAACTACGCCCTCCACCTCGTTCATTTGTTTGCCTTAGATTAAAATACTCCTCACAATGAATATAAAAGTCAAACAAATGAACGAGACAGAGTGAGTAATACGATAGCAAATATTAGCATGGATATCTTCATCATTTCCCTCAAACTCTTTCGATTAACAGTTTTGGTGCAATCTTTAAACGATCCAACGGTCATAAATAAAAGCAATAAAGATCTCTGGTGACCTAGGTGGGTAAGGGCAAAAGGACCAAACCTACTACTACTACTACTACTACTACTACTACTACTACTATTAGTATTATTAGTATTATTATTATTTGAAGTTGTTTTATAGAGATTTAATGTCGTTCGTATTGTATTAGATTTCACCTTATTCCACAATGTCGTCGTTATAAGGTGTGTCTCAATCTCTCTAAAGTTATGTCTTAATCTCTTAATTAATCTTTTGTGCCTTTCACGTTGTTCAAAGATTTTAGAGTTCATGTTAATAGTATGCAAACATGCGGTGACAGTGCTTAATGGAGACAAACTACTAATAAAGGAAAAGATTAGTTTAAGTTCACCTTGGAGTTGATGGAACTGGATGCTTATCCAGCTAAATTTAATCCTAAAATTAAAGTAACGTATGCTCAAATTAATTAAACCTCTCCATGAATCTCGGGAGAAATCTAGCAGATTATGCATTTTATTTCTGCATTGGATAATACCAACATTAAGACTTAAGAAATCATTTTATGGACCGAAACAAGCATCGATATAATTGCACTTACAGTTCGATGAAATCATTACTAATTTTGGTTTCAAAGAAAATGTTGTTGATCCTTGCATATATCTCAAGATCAGTGGGAGTAAGTTCATATTTTTGATTCTATATGTTGAATATTTGATTAGCCAGCATCGACCTTGGTTTATTACATGAAACCAATGCAAGACTTATATCTTGAAATGGCTAAATATCCATATGCATCTCTGGTTGAAACTTAATATATGCTCAAATTTGTACAAAACCTGACATTAGTCATTCTCATATATAGAAAACCAGATCACCTGCAAGTGATTGGTTATACAAGGCACTGAACTCACAGTTGCTTTATACCTCCAACCATGGAAGCTGAATATGTGGCTTGTTATGAGGCTTTAATAAAAGGAGCATGGTTGCGTAATTTTATCTTAGAGTTTGGATGTTTGAGTTTATCTTTAAATCACTTACTCTTTAATGTGATTATTAAGTTGCAATTTTTTCCTCCAAGAATGATGGGATATCTAAAGGATCAAAATACATGAACCTTAAATATCTTTTACTGAAACAAGATGTTAGATTACGAAAATTATTGAGATATCTTTAATAATTCTACGCTTGTTGTATAATAATATATCTGTTTTCCATTGTGTGCATGTTTATTATTGAATGAATGATAACTGATAGTTTTTCCAAACATTATGGGACCATTACGTAAAACTCTACTTATGGCCTAACTATTTCAATCTTTGATGTTCGAATTAACATGTGTACGTCATGAATCTCTTTAACGACTGCATCAGTCATGGTACTTATGAAGACCGATTTAAAATATACTCCCTTCGGTTCTTTGGAATTGCAACATTTGCTTTTTGCACATGAAATAAGGTTGTGACTTCTGAGTGTGGATGGTGGGTCTCACTAATAAAGTAAATATTCCTCAGTAACAAAAATATACTTATTATAGAAATGTGGCAATTCCAGTGAAACTACCCTAAAAGGAATATGTTCCAATAACAAAGACCCAGAGGGAGTATGTTTTAGCATAGTCTGCGCAACTTATATTCTCTAAAAAACATTTACCGAAGTTCCAATTAACCAATTGGG
Source organism: Agrostemma githago (assembly GCA_958450325.1). Classification (NCBI taxonomy): domain Eukaryota; kingdom Viridiplantae; phylum Streptophyta; class Magnoliopsida; order Caryophyllales; family Caryophyllaceae; genus Agrostemma; species Agrostemma githago. The sequence goes on from OY288251.1 coordinate 45,606,852, forward strand.
AGTCTATAACAATATTATAGGCTATAATACTATTACGGGATACGTAAAATATATTCCATATTATTATGGTAATATTTCTTCCCTATAATTTTTGGTCTTATTGGAAATCGTGTTTTTAAAAGATATGTTATAAGAATAATATCGAACCAAATAGAAGTCTTTCCATATTTACTCAACCTGGATGGAAGGTCGGGATTACCTTAAACTAAAACTCAAATAGTAAATCGGTCATTTTTCTGCCTATATAATGGAGTATTCCCCAGCAGAAACTCTATGATAATGAATAATGAAATTAATGCTATAAAAAAATTAAGAAGCAGCATTTATTATTTTTATAGGAAAAGAGAGGGAAACCATACATATTACTCCCTCTGAGTCTGAATGATCTTTCCCTTTGATTAAAATATACCTCACATATATTAAACAAAGAGGAAGATCATTCAGACTCGGAGGGAGTATTATTATTATTTAAAGTCGTCTTATAGAGATCTAATATCGTTCGTATTAGATTTCGCCTTATTCCACAATGTCATGATGTATGTCTTAATCTCTCTTAAGTTATGTCGTAATCTCCGAATTAATCTTTTGTGACTTTCATGTTGTTCAAAGATTTTAGGGCTCATGTTAATAATATGCTAAAAAGTAAAACCTAGGAACAAGGGTGGACTACAAGGGCGGACCCAAAATCACTTTTCTCTTGTAGTGTTACTCCAATCATGAGATTAATGGTTCGATTCTTACGACCGACATACTACACTTATTTTAAAAAAATGTTGTAAATGTCGTAAAATGACCTTTAAGTGTCTCAAAACTTTATACTTCACCACCTATGTTTCTTTTTAACTACAACTTTGACCTAATATAATCCAGCCTAGATGTACCTTCCCTTAGCTACGTCTCTGATTAAAGTAACTATTATAAGTAACATTATTGAACTAATTAACGAATTTATTAATGACATGTGAAGTACTAAATTACAAGATTTACTTATTTATATATATAGGTGGGATCTGATACATTTACCCATTTTGGTACAATTTACATTCTTTTAAGCACCATTGGATCTCACATGATCAAAAGCTGAGATTAAAACCCACTAAATCCTCAAAGCATTTTTTTTCTCAAGTTTTCATAGTTATTTCAATGTACAAACATGATTATTGTAATGAAGAAACATAGTTATTTTTATAGTTAATTAATTTAGTTGTTTACTAAAATTAATGTTATTAGGTATTCCAATGTAGATATGTAGTTATTTCAATGTAGATATGTAGTTATTGTATTGAATAACTGTTATTGTATTGAGACGAATATAATCAATTTTAGAGTATTGTTAGTTATCTGATTTTATATAGTTACCCTAATGTTGAAACACAGTTATTATAATGTAGAAATTCAGTTATTGTATTGAATAACTCGTGTTATTTTATTGAGATGATACTTAAATATAATCAATTTTACAATAAGGTCATTTGATTTTATGTTGTTACTCTAATGTAGAAACTCGGTTATTTTAATGAATAACTCGCGTTATATCTTAAATGTGTTTCACCATTGATTCATTGTGAAAAAACAATTATCGCATGATTTCCAATTAGCTCCTTTGCACCTCACTGGAGACAGGAAAAAAAACAAAAAAACAAAAAACGAGAGGGGGGGGGGGGGGGGGTTAGCTAAAAGTAACCACAATTAAGTATTGGAATATTTGTAACAACACTACAAAATAATTGAGGTTTTTTAGAGAAATAAAAGCATGATTCGTTAGAATAGTGTAAAATAACTGTGTATTTCAAATAAATAATAATGTATCAAAAACACAAAATTTCTACTCTGAAATAATACTACTTATTTAAATGTTCATATTCAAGTATTTCATTACTCATATTCAAGTATTGCAATGTTCATAATTCTGTTTTTCAATCTTGTAAGCAAAAATATATAAAAAAAATACTCAAATAATGTATCAAAACATGTGAAATAACACACAAAAATAACTCAAAAAATCGAATGTAAACTAGATATCTAACCATAACTACATAAGAATTAACAAGATATATGTTCAAAAAAATGAACAAACTTACTACCATATTGAAATTGATCAAATCAAAAATCAAAATCAAAATCAACAAACATAGTATGAGAAGGAATGAAATTAAACTGTTAAAGAGTGAAATTAACTTAACCTAAAAGTTTAACTCTTAAGTGGAAACTAATTTTGATGAAAAATTGAAGAACAAAATTGAGAGTCAGAGAGTGCAATTAGATTAACGTAAAAGTTTAATCTTGAATATAAATTCATTTGGTTGAGAAAAATTGAAGAATAAAATTGAGAAATTAAAGTGTGTTTATGAAAAATGAAAGCTTTGGAATAAATTGATCAAATAAATGAAAAGAGGAGGAAGTGGGAAAAAATATAGGGTTTTACATGGGGTAAGTAATCAATCTAAGACATTGATCTGATTAAATCTAATGGCTTAGGAAGAGAGGTAAATTGTACAAAAAATTAGATGTTGTAAAAGATCCTACTTCTATATATGTGTGTGTGTATGTATGTATGTATGTATGTATGTATGTATGTATGTATGTATCACACTAACCTTATAAGTTAGTTGTTCCTTGACATAATGTTGCCCATTCGTAGACATCGTACTGCCCAAGCCTGATGCAAGGCCCATCTTATTGTGGAACCAAAAGAATGGGTTGGGAAATGGGAATTCAAATGTAATTGTTCAGGGGTATCTGTTGAAGTAAAGGATAGATATAAGAGATTGTAAATATAAAGTATTTCTGAAGTTGAAATGGAACAAGTCAAATTTATAGTGAGATTTGGATTTAAAAAGTGATAAGAAATTGAATGAGTTGTTGGCTAAAAAATGGCAGATTAGAAGAAAGAGTTCATATACATTGTACATTATGATCATTTAGGTAAACTATCAATAAGTCTTAAAATAAATAACTCAACGAGTATTTACAAGAATTGATGAAAATGCCTTTATAAGCTCATACGATAATCCAATCTTCAATTTATAGGTATAAAAGAGACTTTTTTCGAGCAACGTGGTTAATTCTCAATATTTGTAAAACACTTAGAGTAATGTTAAAAGAAAATGGATATTTCTCAATGGTACCCTTTTAGTTCAATTAGGCTTGATTTGTGGTTAATTAACTTTAGAGGGGGAAAAAATTAGTTAGGATGGTTAACGAACTTCAAATTAAAATAGTTGAAAACTGAGGGAATGTATATGGTATCTCTATATTTTCAAAGTTTTAACCATGGTACCCCCTACGTTTTCAATTCTTTCCCATGGTATCCCTGTGGTTTCAGCGTTTTAACCATGGTATCCTTGTGTTGAAATTATTTGTCTATGATATCCTTGTGGTTTCAATTATTTGTCTATGGTACCCATGAACTAGTCATTGTTCATTTGCTTAAAAATGCCAAATTATTATCATAACAAATAAAGAACATACTCCATTTCACACAATGTCATAATTTTATCTCTTCCATCTCTTTCAAGACGAGTTAGTGTAAAAAAACAAATCGTACCCGAGATGTAATATCAAACAAATATACGAGCATCGTCTGGTCCCACTGCAACAAACTCATTTAAATTATCTAACCCGACCCGAAGTCAACCCCGAAGTAGCCTAACCCGAAGCTGACCCGATTGGAACCCAACTCGATTGCTCCGTTTGCCAGGTCTAGTAAAAGCTTTGAAATTAAACACAGGGTTACCAGGGAGATCCATCAGTTTTCAACTATTTTAATTTCAAGTTCGTTAATTATTCTAAATAATGTTTCCTTCAAAATTAATTAACCACCAATGATACCTAATTAAACTAAATTTTAATGCCGTTATAACAGAAAATTGATCAGGGGTACCACGAGCACCAAACACAAAAAAATAGGTTGCCACAAGAACATATTTAAAATGAGGGATACCGTGTGTAATGTGTCAAAGTGTAACACCCCAGCCATCACTTGTGGACTGTGGTATCACTTATGGCGCTCAACAGGTCGTGTGCTAGGCCCACAGAACAACACGGGTCTTTTCCAGCGCATTTTGACCTCACTCATATGCATCCCGGAACCTTCCCAGACGGTCACCTATCCTAAGATTGCTCTCAGTCAAGCATGCTTAACTGTGGAGTTCTTATCATGGGGAAACCAGAAAAGAAAGTGCACTTTGTTGACATGATTAGTACTATCAATCCCTTTAAGCACTAATCTGAGCCTCCCAAACCCTATCCGATGCACGCTCCTCTGAGCACCATATCCAATATACACTCTTTAAACTCGGGGTGTTACAATCACCTCCTCTTAAGAAAGCAACGTCCTCGTTTCTCCCAGAAGCTGACCGTAGCCAAGCCCCAGGATCCACCCCAGCTAGGTTGGTGATCATGGTACTTTTGACCACATGATCACCACATTGTCGCCGGTTTGCTCTAATACCATTTGTAACACCCCAGCCACCACTTGTGGACTGTGGTATCACTTATGGCGCTCACACAAGTTGTGTACTACCCCCACAAATCAACACGGGTCTTTTTCAATGCATTTTGACCTCACTCATGCGCATCCCGGAACCTTCCCAAGAGGTCACCCATCCTAAGATTGCTCCCAGGCAAGCACGCTTAACTGTGGAGTTCTTATCATAGGGAAACCAAAAAAGAAAGTGCACTTTGTTGACATGAGTAGTACTATCAATCCCTTTAAGCACTCATCCGAGCCTCCCAAACCGTATCCGATACACGCTCTTCTAAGCACCATATCCAATATATACTCTTTAAAATCGGGTACACCTCAAAAAATTTTGCTCCCTTCGGGTAAGGCTAGGATTGGTGTCGTAGTCAGACGCTCCTTCAAGGTTTGGAACGCCCTCTCACAGCTGGTATCCCACCGGTACCAAATCTCCTTCCTCATAAGGTTAGTCAATGGTCTTGCTATCTTTGAGAAGTCCTTCACGAAACTTCGATAGTAGCCGGCTAACCCTAAGAAACTCCGAATTTCTGCCACATTCATTGGCACCTGCCACTTTGAGACCGCTTTGATCTTGCTCGGGTTTGCAGATACCTCCTTCTTCGATATCACGTGTCCCAAAAATGCGACATTCTCAAACCAGAACTCACACTTTGATAACTTAGCGTACAACTGGTTGTCTCGGAGTAGTTGCAATACGATCCTCAGATGCTCTGCATGCTCTTCCCGGTTCCTTGAATAAACCAGGATATCATCGATAAACACCACCATGAACTAGTCCAAGTAGGGCTGGAAAACTCGGTTCATAAAATCCATGAAGACAGCAGGAGCATTTGTTAGACCAAACGGCATCACCACAAATTCATAGTGGCCATACCGAGTTCTGAATGCGGTCTTAGGAATATCTTTGTTCTTGACCCTCAACTGGTGATAACTGGACCTTAAATAAATTTTTAAAAATATACCAACCCCTCTCAGTTGATCGAATAAATCATCAATACGAGGCAAAGGGTACCGATTCTTCACAGTGACATTGTTCATCTCCCTGTAATCGATGCACAACCTCATGCTCTTATCCTTCTTCTGCACAAACAAAACAGGAGCACCCCACGGGGACACACTTGGTCTGATATACCCCTCATCCATCAAATTCTCCTACTGCTTCTTCAACTCAGTCAACTCCTTAGTCCCCATACGGTACGGTGCCTTAGAGATCGGCCTCGTCCCTGGCTTTAGCTCAACACTGAAATTAACCTCTCGTCTTGGTGGTAAAGCTGGGATTTCCTCCGCAAATACGTCCCCAAACTCGCTCACTACATGAATTAAATCAGAAGACAACTCCTCTACCCGAGTATCCCTTACATGGCACAAGAATAACAGACTTCCCTTCTTCAGGTGGGCCTTCAAAGTAATGGCTACGATGATCTTCACATTTGGCTTCACCGCAAATCCTCTATAGGACACTCTAACGCCCTTCGGACCTCTTAATGACACTTTCTTAAGGTTACAATCAATCTGGGCTCTAAACCGTCCCAACCAATCCATCCCCAAGATAATGTCAAAGTCATCTAGGGGAAACTCTATTAAAGGAACTGGTAGGTCAACTCCCCCAACTATTAAGGACACATTATGAAAGATTCTTGTACACCTAACCAATTTCCCCGAGGGCGTGATTATATCATCAGCTATGTTTTCAAAATCTACTAACCTCAGACTCGGTACATGATTACAAGCTACAAATGAATGGGTTGCCCCAGAATCGAACAAAATAAAAGAAGGTTTCGAGTTAACGAGACAAGTACCCGTGATAACTTGGGTGTCCTCCTCAGCAGCCTGCTTCCCCATAGCAAAGAGCTTCCCAGTATTCTTACTCCCCTCAGGTGCCCCACCAGCGGAAGTAGTTGGCTTAGCGCCTGCAGTTGACTGGGTAGTGCTCCCAGACACCTTATAGTAACTCCCCTGTGGGCGGTTTCAGTTCCGCTGTGATCGGTTCCCGTTTTCTTGGTACTGATTCCTTTGGTTAACACTTTCCGACCTTGTGACTGGGATGGAATTAGGGTTGCCCTGTTGTTGCCCTCCCTTCAGCTGATATTCGTAAGCTCGGTGTCCCAGTTTTCCGCAGTGGTAACATGTTATTAGTTGCCCACTGCAGTCCTTATCGGGGTGGTTGTAGTTGCACCACTTACAGTTGTATTGCCGAACATCTTTCTTCACGGTGTTGTAACTACCTACTCTATAACTGTTCCCACCTGAGTATTGGGATCTTTGCCACTGCGACCGGTTATTTCCCCCTCTCTTTGCATCCCCTTGCATAGCACTCTAGGACTTGGCTTTCCTCTTTTCACCCTTCTGACTGTTCAACTTTTTAATGCAATCGGCTATTCGCTCGGCGTTCCCGGTTCTCAGGTATACCTCTTTCACATCAACATTATTCCCTATGGGTAGCTTCTCGAGGATCCTAACAGACAGACCCCTATCGAAGTGGGAAGCTAGAAGTTCTGAACTCAGATTGAGGTCAACAGAATAAGTGGCCAGCTCCATAAACTTGCCGTAATAATCCTCGACGGTCATGTCGTCTGTTTTTGCACTACAGATATGTTCCGGAAAGAACTCCGCTCTCAGCTCCCCTTCGAGACTCTTCCACCCAAAGGTATACTCCCCATAATCCCCCTCCTCATGCTCACCAATAAGTTTGGCATAGTTAAGGTGCCACCATAAATCGGCCTTGCCACTCAAATAGAATGCAGCTTGATCCTGCTCCATATGCTCCGGGCAATTCACGGTTTGGACCACCTTCTTCATTTCTCTGACCCAATTCTCTAGCTGCAATAGCTCACCAGTCCCGTCATATTTACTGGGACGAAAGTGTGCTATCGCAGCGCTGATGGTGGCTGCGTCTGTCGCTGGTGGTTTCGGGACGTGGATGTTTTTCGGAGCTTCCAAAAGCACATCGTTGGTTGTATTTAAGCGCGCTATTTCCTCGGCACTCAGAGTGGTTGGGGTAGAACTGGTAGCTGGTTCCTTTGACATGATTACTTCAAAACAACAATAACATACACATGAGCCTTAAATGCTCATACATCATGACAATACATGATAATAATAACGTTTATCCTGAAACACATCTCCTTACATAGCAAGCATCATACTTGTTATTATTCATGGCATCATGCAATTAAAAGAAGTTCATATCACCACAGCGGATCCATCCTATTCTACCTCATCTCGATCTCACACGTAGTTACCGGGTCAAAACCAAAAGGGTCGGGAGTTGGTATAAGGACGTCTCCTCAACCAGAGATTTTAATTGGGTTCCTAATGTTTTATTACCAGGGTTCATTTTATTTTTTCTATGTCATTTATTCAGGCTCCAGAATCGATCACTCTGATACCACTTTGTAACACCCCCGTTTATCAAAGAGCCTTAACCAGGCCTTCCCGGATAAATGGGAGTGTTACCATCTTAGGTTGGCCGAGGCAGTAGTCCCATCACAAAACAATACTGAAACACAACCTAGTTCAATAGATTATTCAAAGGATGCAAACTAGGTTCGAGACTAATTATGCTTACAAAAACCTAAAACAACTACATGAATTACACGGTCTGTTAAGTACTAATAATGGAAACATGCTAAGAGTATAACAATGGTGGCCACGCACTCCCTTCCCGAACAGCAATTCCCTTCAGTTAAGCACACATCAATGATTCATGTCTGCATCAATACTCTGCTCCCCAAAAGACCGAAAATGTCAATTGGATCGTCGCAGACCCCCAATGAAAATAGAGTGACAAATTAGACAGAGAAAACGGTTATAACATGCTAATATTAAAATACAAGTACGGAATATAAAACATCTTGTCTTAATCATCTCAGTACCATCATCGGTACCAATCAATAATATTATATCCATATTTTCGGTACTTCACGGTACCAATAATTTCTGCTATACTACTTAATGGACCTCCCGACCAGGATTTTGCAATACAACTCAATGGACCTCCCGGTCAGGATTTCGCTACACTACTCAATGGACCTCCCGGTCAGGATTTCGCTACACTACTCAATCTCATCCATATCAATATTATATCATAAATACATAGCTCGTACGACATTATAATATTAACATATTCCAAGTAAGGAAAATCTGACCTAATTAGCAGGTCACCACAGTGTCGGTAGTATAATTCACCATGGAGATTCTACGAAGTCCGATCCTAATAAAATGTTATACATCTAAATTAATATCGATCATAACGTATTTAATTATAAGACAACACCGATAGCATTCCCGTTAAATTAGAATACAACAACCCGTGCTAATTAGTATAGGAACAATAAAATTATATGTTATACTAGCAACAACTTATTATAAGACAGTAAGTGTAGTTATTATATTCTGCTACTACTACAACTTATTATACAATAGTAACTTATTATATTATTATTACTAGTACACTTACAGCAATATCCACAACCTTGTCATCATTAAAATTATTAGATTATTAATATTACTAACCAGTAGCTCACCAATGCTTACGCACCTTACGAACAACAACCAAAGTTCTACTGCTACACACCTTACGAAACAACAACAAAATAACCAGTAGCATTAACCTCATCCCCTCACGACAATGGCGTATAAAACAACATAATACGCAGAACCCGACAATAAAACAAACCAACCACGACAAATAAAGACACTTCAACAATTATAGCGTCAACAGTCAGCAAACTCAACAACGCCACTCGAGTACTTGACCACTACAAAATGATGTACAACAATAACACCTACCGACAATAGCTATACCTGACCCAATTACCATAATGCGCACGATTGACCACTCGACACCGACGACAATGAATACTACTAGTATAACAACAACAACAACCACCATTGACAAAACTAACTCCGACACCGAAGTATCGACACAATTATTCACTAGTCATACTACATAAACATAAATAATATAAAATGGTTTTGCATACCTAGGTCATGCGTAAGACCGAGTTCTAGCCTGTCGGTGGTCCGATCCAACTTCTAGGGTTCCCCCTTTGCTTCTTCTTGTCCGTGCAGCGGTGCGTTGTGCTTTTGTAGTGTACGTTGTGCTTGTGCGTTTTGTTTGTGTCCTGTCCTTTTTGTGTAGTTGGTGAGGTGCTTATAACGGTGTAGTGTTAGGGTATAATGAGTATTATTTTATGGGCTTTTGGGTTGGTATTCCGTACACCACTTAAGTTCAGGTCCGATACATGCTCCGGTTTGACTTAGTATAAAAATAATGACTCGGTTCGACTCACTATAAAATGCGGGTATTACACAAAGTTCGACCATGAAAAATATCCTTATTATTTATTAGTACTACTACTACTACTACTACTACTAATAATAATAATAATAATAATAATAATAATAATAATAATAATATTATTTAATTAAATTACTAATTATTACTCGTATTATTAATGATTATTAATAAAAATATTAATATTATAATTAATGATTATTGTTTTTGATGTTATTATTATTATTATTATCATTATCATTATCATTAATATTAATATTAATATTAATTATTAATATTAATAATAACAATAATAACCACTCCCTCCGTTCCATTTGATTGTTTGCATTTGCTTTTTCACACTTGTCAATGCATGTTTTCTTTTGTCTATATCTTTAGTTACATATTTCAAAAATTATAAAAATTTGATATTTATAACGTACTCGATTAGACAATTTAAACAAAATCTCACATGACTATATTTTATCTTATATACTAGAAGTTACATTGACGATTTCACTCACCTATGAATAGTGCCCAAAAAGCAAATGCAGACAATCAAGTGGAACGGGGGTAGTATAATAATATTGATCATAATAATTATTAATTATTATTATATTAATTTTCTTATTATTTCAGGCTACTTCAATTCAGTTCAGTCCAAAAGAATAAGGCCTTAGAATAGGTTAGGTTTTCGGGTTTTTGATCCTTTGAAATGGTTGAAAGGGTGTCGTATTTAAAGAGTTTGGATGCATTTGGAATCGCTTTAGGCGCCGAAACCTAATTTTCGATACCGTAGATAAGGCGCCTCACATGAGACTGCTTAAAGCTAAGGCACACAGTGATGGGCATTTCAGAATTAAAACGTCTCATACAAGGCGCACCAGCGCGTGTTGTTCGGAAGTTGCTTGATTTGTTTGATCGTGTATCCTTGTTATCCAAGAAAGAATTCCTTACGCGTTATTGTGGAAGTTCATGTACTTGAATACTTTGTGTTTCGGATATTTCAACTTTGATTGGGTTTGACTTGCTCAATAAAAGACTTTTTTGCCCCGGGAACAGTTTTGACTTACAACTAGTCGCCATACCCGTGCACCGCACGGGACTATCTTGTTTTATGCTTTTGTAATTTGCAGCTCAATTTTTTTTGCCTCATTGTCCAATATTTAATTGTTTATTCATTTTTGTTTCGATTTCATGTCTTTGTAACTTTATTTACACTCAAAGTCATTTGTAATATCATAAGCAATAAAGGAAGTAATGCACTATTTGACGTTAAGGCGATATCTCAATAACGATGGGTTGTTGGTCTGGGTGTTAGATTTTTGAGTTTGTAAGAATGTAAGAAAATTATTATTGGTGAAAATGAGATACGGAGTATAACACTATAAGATATAATACATAATAACTAATAAATTATTTTTTTAACTTTTATTGGAGAACATAATTATCTTGTTTGTCTTCTCGCTTTGTTTTTTCCTTCGTTTTTCTCTCGCATCTTTAGCTGAGATTTTCAAATCTACGCCTCTTTTTTTCATCCTTTTTATTGTTACGGTGGCTTGTTTCACTACCACATCATACCTATAACACATTTTGGTTGTGTTAGTTTTGTTCTTAAAATATAAGCAATGTAAGTTCTCCGTATTAGTTATAGTTGATGTACGTACATACTAATTGTTCAGTTACCCATGGTCTACCTTTTTCTTCTTATTTTTAATTGGTGTATCTACCGAAAGCTTCATAATTGTTCACATATTTACATTTAATGCTTAATAATTAATAAATCTATTATTTATTTTTTAAAATTTCAACCAATAAGATAGAGGTGACATGACATTATCTAAATCTCTTGAAAATGAAATAGTAAAATGTGATGGTTTGTTAATATTATATATAGATGATGATGATGATGATGATGATGATGATGATATAGTAGTAGTAGTAGTAGTAGTAGTAGTAATAATAATAATAGTGGTAGTAGTGGTAGTAATAGTAACAGTACTACTAATAATAATATTAATAATAACAATAATAATAATAATAATAAAATAATAATAATAATAATATTAATAATAACAATAATAATAAAATAATAATAATAATAATAATAAAATTTGAACTGTTATCTTGAGAGGGAGTGCGACTCCGTGCCCCTGCTCCACTGCTCTAGGGTTCCTACCGCTGCCAGCCGCTGACCGCAGCGGCCCCCTCTCTCTGCCGGATTGTCATCCTCCCGTCTTCCTCTTGGCTTGGCCGGCCTCCCTGCTGCCGGTGCTTCTCTCTGCCGCCAGTGCTCCCTTCTCTTGGGTTTCCGTTGCTTCTGCCGCTGGTGCTTTGTCGCGCGCGCCTCCTTGCTGGCTGCTTATCTTCTTCCTCTGTCAACCTTCCCCCGTCCTTGTCCGTTCCTTTGCCGGATTTCCGACGACATTCCGCTTTTCCGCTGCTGTCTCCTGTTCTGCTTCTCTACTGTTCTCTAACGCCGCTGTTTGTTGTCGCCAATGTCGGTCTGGCTTCTGCTTTTGGTCGGCGTTCTCTTTCCGGTCACTATTTTGGTCGGAATTCTGCTGCTTCTGCCGAAATTCTGCTTTTGTGTTGTTGTTCGTCGCTGCTGCTGGGTGCTTGCCATCGCCGGGTCTCTGTCCTCGCCGCTGGGTCTATGTTCGTCGCTGCTGCTGGGTGATTGATGGTGTGTCGATTTTTTATCGCTGCTGCTGGTTTGTTTTTTTCTTGTTTTGTTTCCTCCTTTTGCCTTCTACCGTCTCTGTTTTCCCGTTGGAATTGGGTCGGTTTTCCTACTGCTGTTCTTCTGTCTCTCTACTGTTGCTGCTTTCTTGCCCTTTCCCCCCTGGGGTCGTCTCCGCCGCTGCCGGTGGTTTCGGTTTTTTGATCAGGTTTTGTCGGGTCTTCCCTGTCCCATTTTTTTGCCTCGGTGGGAGTTGGCCTTCGTGCCTGGTGCTTCTTCCCGCGTCTCTCTTCATGTCGGGACTCGCGCGTTTTCATTGCCCCTTCGTTGGTCTTTCTGAATGTTGCGCCAATAATGGGAAGGGTCTGGTTAAAACCTCCATGATCGTCCACCTCAGAAAGCGACATTGCCTTGGTGATGATCAGTTAATTACGCGTCAAGCCCTTTCTTCTAGTTTACCTATTTTTTTGTGAGGCGGAGGTTACTCTTAAGCGTGTGAGTCTTTGACTTTGTGGGGTTTGCTTTACTTTGCATTCTCTTTCTGCCAAGTGTCGGGACGGGCCGGGGTCTTATTTTGTTGCACCCCCTGATTGGGGTGATGGAGTTGCCCGTTTTTTTATTTATGGCATCCCTCCACCACTCGCTCCATCTTCGTCACCTGGCGTTGTTGTGGGGCCTGTTGGGTTGGGTTTTCTTGACGTGCTCTGGATCGCTTGTTGTCGTTAGGGGTGCGCACTGTGAAATCTATCCCTCCCAGATGTCACCTTGGGTTTTCTAGGATCTTCAGGGGGGCCCTCGATGCGGTGGCTGACTCCCCTGATGATCTTTCTCGCTATTTTAGCTTGCTTATTTTGCCTCTTTGTATACTTAAGTTGTTTTTCCCCAGGAGTAACCTTGAGTGTAGAGCTGTTGTGAAGCGCCAGCGTCAGGAGGAGTGTATTACCAGTGCCATTCATACTTGGGGTGCTCCTGGTGGTATTGCTCAGCTTCTGGAGGAGACCTTAGCTAAGGAGGGTCGTTCTCTTCGTCTGGAGAAGGACCTTGACTCTAGTAAGGTTAACTTGCGGCAGTGTCGGCGAAAGATTTTTGAAGGTCATTACGCTGCCGCTGTTCGGGTGCTTTCTTCGTCTGGCGTTGCCCCTTACTCGGCCGATACTCTGCAGGCTTTGAAAGATAAGCACCCCACTATTCCACTCCCTTCCTTGCCGCCTTTGCCTGCCACTCACCCTCAGCTCATCGCGTCCACGACCGTCGTGTTGGATATGATCAGGAGTTTTCCGCGTGGCACTTCTTGTGGGCGGGAGGGTTTTTGTGCCCAACATCTCCTGGAAGGATATGGTCCCGATCGAGATGGAGTGATCCCGGTCGGGAAGGATATGGTCCCGATCGGGATCATGCATAACACCGGGCGGTGTTATGCATAACACCAGGCGGTGTTATTACTCTTCCTGGTCGGTATGGATGGTCCCGGTCGAGATGGGTCATCCTTCCTGACTGGGATGGATGGTCCCGACCGGGATGGTTTCATGGTCCCGACCGGGACGGTTTGGTCCCGACCGGGATGGCTCATCAGAAGAGCTGCTTTGTTTGCTCTTCATCCCGACCGGGATGGGCACTCATCCCGCCCGGGAAGGGTCTTGTAGGTCTCCAATATGATCATAAAGGTCCCCGATTGTTCTTGATAGGATTCTCATCGATTCTCGGGTCTCAGGATCGAGACTAAGGGGCTCGGGAATGGGTCCCAAGGTCTCGAGATCGAATCTAAGGCACCGAGTGATCGTTTCTTCTCTTCGTTGGCTCCAAATGTGTAGGAAACGAGTCGGAATCGTTCCATCTCTCTAATAATGGTCTTGGGAACCTAAAACGAACTAGAAGAGGCATAAGTAGTCTAGAAACTGCTCCAAAGAGCGATTTCACAAGAGAAACCGGGACCAAACACAACAAATAGGCACTACAAACTACACTTATCAACTCCCCCACACTTAACCCTTACTCGCCCTCGAGTAAGCACCTACTAACTAAAAACTAAAAGAAACTAGACTACTAACCGAGCGGGTATTAGCGCACCCTACGCCCTTTCAACTCACGCGAGTACACTTAGAGGAAAAGTGCACTACGCAAGGCAAGTGAGGTCTTGCGACAAAACTGTGGATGCAACCGGACACGAAAACACGTAAACAAACAAACACACAAACAAACAAATACCAAACGGTTGCATCCAAGACAAAACAAATACCGCTTCCCTCAACAAAGCGGTGTAAAGACACCGGTTAGGGACTCAAGGCAGGTGACAACGTTCCCAAGCTAGTAATATGAACCGAAATGGACAAAACCCTAATAGTATGACGACAAAGCAACAAAAACCTTGGTAACTTACCTAGGTTCCTCCTAACCATCTAAGAACGTACCACGGGACGATAGGCGGGATAGAAAAAGGATGAACCACGGAGTTAGTCGACACTGTAGGTAAGTGAAGCCCCACCCCCTTCAGCGATAAGCCAAGAGGGTCGTCCCATGTCCAAAATTGCCCAACTAGTCCAAGGAAAAAGGTGGATAAAGGTTGCAAAATGAGGGAAGACCGACCATTACCGCTATCCTCCTTCCTAGGGACTCGGTCCTTTGGTAGGCTCTTCACGATAACGATCGAAAAAAGGCATATTTTGAGAGGGGGAATATTCTTTTTGTGAGGTGATTTTCTTTGGCATTTTCATTCTTTTGCATTTGGCTTTTGAGTTGCTATGCCATTTCTTTTTCTTCTTTTGTATTTTCTTTTTGATTGTTGGGCCTTTTCTTTTTCTTCTTTCTTTTCTTTCTTTTCTTTCTTTCTTTTTCTTTTTCTTTCTTTCTTTTGACTTGGCTAGCCCTTTTGATGAATCATGTTTTGTAGGCATTTCTTGCAACCAAGTAAGAATTTCAACAATTTGCAACTTATTTGTGGAAATGTGTAGGAGTTAGGGAAATGGGTGAGTCGGGGAGCATCCTTCCCTTCAAACCCACAAAAAGGTGGAAAACTTGGACTAATCAAACAATTCCGAACACGGTCACCTAAGAGACGGGACTCGGCAACCAAGTCCTTTTCACTCCGTGGGTGGACATAGTGGTCAAAATGCAAATCCCGTTGTAAATCCCTAGTAGACTAGGTGGACTCAAGGTAAAGGACCAACGAAACTATTGATTTAGGGTCATTCTACTAGACTAAAGTCCAAGACTCGATTCACACTACTAGAAAGGGAAAGTAAACACTTGCCCACTAGCCTCAAAACCGGGTTTTCGAAAACCTTTTTCCTACATTAGACACAAACCACACAACACAAAAAAAAGACAAAAGAAAATGAAACGAAACAAGACAAAACAAAACAAAATGAAAGAAAGGAAAGAAAACACACAAGGAAAACAAACACCACCCCGAAACATCCACATAAGCGACCAAATCAACCACAAACTCTACAAAGCTCCACCCGAGCACACGTCATCACACAATCTCCTCCAAACTCCACAAGAGAAAAAGAGGAAAAGAGGTAGAATGACGTTAGCGGATGTCTTGAGCTTCCCAAATATTACGGCGATCCGGGAACCTATAAGGAAATGGGGAGGCCAAACACACGATACAACAAAAAATAAGACACAACGACACAAACGGTTTATCACTACAAGAGATGAAATATGGACTGAGCGTAACTTTTTCTTATCGTTTCCTGGCATGGCGGCGGAAATCTAGGGAAGAATGGCTCTGATACCAAGTTAAATTGGAATTGATATTTTTGTATTATTTGTGTGTTTGTACAGAATACAAGACATACATATATAAGGACAAACATATGCTAAACCTAATAGCCAGTAAACAATACGTGGTCCGTATAAACAATATATTAACGGTTCTAAATATCGACACAAATCGTAACCCAAATGACATCTAACTTCACATTAAAGAGAAAATACTGACATAACTTAGATTTTGAAATTATTAAAAAAAACAAATACCATTTTTCGGTTAAAGCAAAGCATATCTGGAATTTGGTTGAAAAATATCGACCGATCTCCAAATTAAGCAAGATAAATGGTGATCAATCTGGAAACAACATAGAAATTTGGTTGACAAACAACCTTCATTTTTTCGGACAATTAATTTTCAACGAAGGGTCTCTTAGAGGTAAAGTGAGGAACATAAGACAACAAGTTTGGTGAGGATTAGAGAGTCAGTGAGAGTGAGAGTGAGAGTGGAGAGTGAGAGTGGATTTAGGGTTAGGGTTAGGTAGAGAGTCGGGTGGGATTAGGATTTATTAGGGGGTCAGGTCAGAGGAGGGTAGTATATAAATGGGTGGGGTTATTAGGGTTGAGGTTGGGTGAAACATGGATTTGGGCCAGATTTTCGATGGTCTTCAAAATATTGGGTTTTGTTTATTTTTGGTGGGTTTTGTTTGTCATTTGGGTCGGGTTTTGTTTTGGTTTCCGGTTTTGATGGTTGTTTCCGAATTTAAGTTCAGTTTGGTAGGTGTATTAGATTTGGTCCAGTTTCGATATTGTGACCATATTTACTATTGTAACTAGATTTGGACCAGATTTAACAGGGTCGGTTTTCGATCCAGATTTGTTAGAGTGTCCAGATTTGGGTCAGATTTGACGGACGAGCTGCTGGCCTTTTGTTAGAATTTAATTTGGTTTTTATTCTTGCTTCGTGCCAGAATTTTGTTCAGATTCCTATTCCTACCGTGTTGTTTTCGAGTTTAAGTTTAGCTGGTTTGAGTTTTGGTTTAGTTAGTGTTGACACTTTAGTTATTTCTATGGACTAATATGGTTATTTTGTTTCATGTTTTATTAATAATTATTAGTAATAATAATATAATAATAAGTAACATGGAGTACTAATGAATTAGTTAAGAATATTATTATTATTATTATTATTATTATTATTATTATTATTATTAGAAGTAGTAGTAGTAGTAGTAGTAAGACATACTACTACTACTATACATATATAACTCGAAATAAATCCATACATCATACATTTATAAATTTCTGTCATTAATTCCGGGATTTTTTTATTTAACTTACTATATTTGGATAAACATTTTTTGTTTGGTAATATGTTGTACTGAGTGATGTTCACTTTATGAATTTGATATTATTATTATTAAGGTGGTGATACCAGTGGATTGGCAAATGAAAATATTGAACCAAATCAGCAGCATGTTATAGGAATCCATAATCCTCTGAGAGATATTACCAACGGTACCTCTTACTCGCCTCTTACACAGATATATGCCTGTGTATCTCTACATACCTCTGTAGCTAAACTCAACATGAAATTGGTATTATTATTTAGGTGATGAAAGCAGCAACTTTGTTAATGAAAATATTGACTCAAATCAGCAGCATGTGCCAGCCGTTTGTACTCCCCTAAGTGATATTACCAATGGTACCTCTTATTCGCGTTTCTTTTTCCATATTCACACTTACATGTGTGTGTGTCTCCACGTGTCTATGTTGGTGTGTGTGTGTGTGTACACACACACACACACTCAATTCTCAGTTTTTGGAACCATTATTTTTAATATATTTTAATGTTTTGTGTTCTTATTAGGTGGTCAGATCCATCTAGCTATACGACGAATTGCCTCACGTCGTCGCCGTGCCTCGCCCCATTGTCCCTCAACTCCTGCTTCTTTTAGTACAACCCCGTCTTCTGTTATTACATTTTAACCTGTCATTCTTTCATCGGCGCAACAAGCGGCAAAACATAAAAGGGCACGTAGAAAAGAACTCAATGCAGAAAAAAGAAGAAGGTCCACCTCCTCAGTTCTTCATTCTCAACCAGGTGATTTGCGTGTATATTTTGTCGACGGTTTTTATTTGTACTACAATGACAATTTCAGTTCTTATGGTGCATTATATTAGTTGTGATTCTCAGCGTTTTATTTTGTGTTTTAAAGAATAGTGCTTTTGAACAAAATATATACACAATATGTTCACCTCTTATAGATTGTGACGATTTGGATGCCTCACTTACTGATGATCCAATACCAAGTTTGTGTTCTGAGATCAATGAGGCAAGTACTTCATCAACTTCACCTATTAATCCTTCATCTTATAGTATGTTTATTGATAATGGTTCTCATCATCACCAATTTGAAGAAGGATTGACCAACAACGCCACTGGTGGAGTTCTAGATATTGGTGCAGGTTTTCCTTACCCCTTTCTTGAACTATCTGGTTCTATATAAAATTTGTTAGATCTTGTTTATATAAATGCTTTATATTCCATTACTGTTATA
This sequence comes from Agrostemma githago, assembly GCA_958450325.1. Classification (NCBI taxonomy): domain Eukaryota; kingdom Viridiplantae; phylum Streptophyta; class Magnoliopsida; order Caryophyllales; family Caryophyllaceae; genus Agrostemma; species Agrostemma githago. Next base: position 45,625,568 of record OY288251.1, read on the forward strand.
ATTGTTTTCATGATCTATTGCTGCAAGTTCAATTTATTGGGATATTGGTGACCTAGAATATGAATGTCAGATGTGCAAATCCCAGATGATGGTATGAGGAAAGGATTGGTAAAGGAAAAGGCACAACAAATCCAAGATTTTCTCTGTGCTGCTCAGATGGGAAGGTAGTTTTGCCATATCTAAGCCAACCACCTGAATTGTTGAAATCACTTTTGACAAGACAACACCGTCTAAGTTCTACATTTATTAGCAACATCCGCGGCTACAATTGTGGGTATGCTTGGTCGTCCACTGGTGGCATTATTGATAGAACAATCAACATTGGTCGAGGTCCATACACATTTAGGATGGGAGGGCAGAATGTTCATCGAATTGGCAGTGTGGTGCCTACTGATGGATCCATTCCAAAGTTTTACCAGTTGTATATATCTACGATACGGAGGAAGAGGTTAACAACCGAATAAATATCGTAACGTAAGTACCTTTTGTATGCTTATTTTGTGGATTTGCTTTTTCATATTTACCTATTTATGAAGTTTAATTGCTTTTTACATCTTCTTTTTATATAAGCAGTGGTGGTGGACGTAGTAGATTTAATGAGGAACTTATGTCGTTATTAAAGTAGATGATCGACGAACATAACCCTCTTGCAAAGACCTTCCGTATGGTCAGGGACAGATTGTCATCAGATGTAGAAGGGGATGTTAGTATTAGACTGATTGCCCGAAGATGCACCGATGGGAGAACTTATAACCGTCCAACTGCTTCAGAAGTTGCCGCTGTGGTTGAAGGTGACGTAGATCCCGACATGAAACATCGGGACATTATTCTACAAAATGCATGTGGACAACTGGCGCGTATTTCTGAGCTGCACCCATCATATATTGTCCTACAATATCCTATTTTGCTCCCATGTGGTGAGGATGGATTCCGCCTACATATTCCTCATAGTGAAGCATCTCTTGGTATAAGCAATAGCCTTAGGCCAAACGAGGAGCTCACTTTGCGTGAGTTCTTTGACTTTCGGTTTCATGACAGGACAATGGAAATTGAGTTCCCTACGTGGTCACAATCTTGCAACTTATTCCAACAGATTTGCATTGACGGATACATGATGGTTGAGTCTCGGAGATTATAATTCTTACGATTCAACCAAGATTTACTGAGGGTTGACAAGTACAAGAATGTTGTTGATGCAGTTGAAGAGAGTAATGTTGATCCATCGTCAACCGGTAGTCGCTATATTGTACCGTCCTCTTACACATCGGGTGATGCTTATATCAGGTCAAAGTATCTGGACACTATGGCTATTTGTAGGTGGTGTGGATAGCCAGATCTGTTCATTACCTTTACCTGTAATCCTATATGGCCAGAGGTTACACGCTTTTTAAGTAGAAGAGGTCTTCGCTCTAAAGATCAGTGGACATGACATAGGTCCACCCCGACGCGGCCACGCGCGGGTTTGGGGAGGCGAATGGATCTCATGTGAGATGGATCTCGGGTTGAAATTTAAATCGAAATGGATTCGCCACCGAACTTTGTGGGAGTTCGGGCCCATTCGAACCCACTCTATATCTTGGTAGGCCGTGCACAAAGTACGGCCCATTTAGATCTAAGATTTTATGGGGTTCGTCCCTTTGCATTGCGATACTAATACCGACATTATCGGTTACCGTGTATTAAATGACTCTCATGCGCCAATGGTTTCGGACATCCGGAAACCATGGTTCTGAGTAAGGGGTGAGGAAACGTGTTGGGAAGTTCACAAAGAACACCCAACCCTGCCCGCACTTAGCCGCCTCTACTAAGATATCGTTCGATTTTAGAATACGCGTGTTAGTAATTCGGTTGAAATGTTATGCAAACAGTATTTTCGACTAAACATGTGAATTATGTTTGATCTACGTCGTTTAATGAATCTTTGAATTATGTCGAAGTTTGTATTTTGCATGCGAGGTTAGTTTTAGTACAATAAAACAAACAACAAAAATAAAGCGCCAAAATAGAAACAATCGGGTTAGTTACGACAAATAACGTATTGTAAATTGAATAAATGATGTAAATATGATATGATGCATGGTTTTGAAAGGTTTAACACGTGATGGACTTAGCACGTGACGACCGAAGTCGTTAAAAAGATTTATAGAGGCTTGAAAGATGTTGAAGGCTCATGGTTTTGAAGTGACAAGGGCCACTCGATCGAGTCATGGAGGGACTCGATCGAGTGGTCCTTGAAAAAACCTTCTGCCAACTTTTTTGGGTGTCACTCGATCGAGTGGGCTAGGCACTCGATCGAGTGGGCTCCCCCGTCCGAGGGATTACTCGAGCTCGGATGATGAATCCGATTTTTATTAATTTTAAAATGATAGCAAACCGAGCCAAATAAAAATATGATGTAATCTGTATTCAACTCGGTTTTCGATGCTCGTCATATTCGATATTTGATTACGGATTCAATATCCAATGTTTTGAGTGATTTTAGAAAAGACGTTCACAAGACGTTTTAAATTGAACTATTTCTTTTAGACATGATATTCGACTATGGAGTCGATATCGCATCTTAAGAATAAACGTTTTATTTGTTTGATTAGAGCAAAAATCGATTCCCTCCGCGTCACGACATCGTAACTAATCCTTACGGATTGTGTGATGTTCGATTGGCATTAACAGGTTTCGTTCTAACCTTAAAAAGATCTAGTACACCTAACGATAAATTTCCGTGATCACTTTGGGCCCTTGAGTGTTTAGGGCGGCGCTCGTCGAAAGGATGCCACCTCTATTACGACTCATAAAGGGATTAGGAAGATCTTAGAACGGGATTTATCTTTAGGTATACTCGATGTGAATTTTTTTAGATAAATCGATTATATGTGCGTTAATTAGTTAGTAATAATAATAGCGTTATTAAAAACGAGAAAAAGAAAAAAAAAAGAAAAAAAAAAGGAGAAGACGAGAGATAGATGAAAAAAACGAGAGAAAAGGAAGAAAACGGGGTTGAATTTGGCACCCTCAACCTTCATGCTTTGTACTCTCGGAACGGGGCTCGTCTAGCTGTGGCTTAGACACGGGAGCATCAAGATAATGCGGATGAGTTATGGCGGTTTATGTGTGGAGATGAAAGGTTGTAAGGTTGTAAGGTGTATTGTAGAATTATCGTTGTAAAGAGATGTAACGGTGTAAGGGGTTAAGAAGAGGTGTAAAAGTTGTATATGTGGTGTCTAAGGGTGTGTATTGTGTTGAGGGAGGTGGGGTATTTATAGGAAAATACCCCGGCTTTGGATAGAGAAAGCTCGGTTTGGGTGAAGGGAAACACCCGGTTTGGGGATAAGATGAAGTTTCGGTTTTGGATAAAAAAGAAGCCACTCGACCGAGTGGTGTATGGCACTCGATCGAGTGCCCAGTCTGACACCGGTTCTCGTGGGTTTTATGAGCCTACTCGACCAAGTGGGCCAGTCCACTCGATCGAGTGGGTCTGGTCGGGTGGGAGTTTCTTTTAGAGATAGAATTTTATCTCTAATGGAGTTGTTTAATTTCATTGATGCTCTTTGTAGCTGATTTTTATGTAGTGTTTGACTTCGAGTCAGACTTTTGAAATGGCGCGACTGGTTTTTATGTCTCGGGAGCGCCTTTGACCGGGGTTTGACCTGGTCACCAAAAGATGGTTTTGCCCTTGGTGTCGATTTTGACCCAAATTAGTCTTATTTGATTGGAAATGACCCACTGAGCCTGGATTTGAGGTTGGATTTGTGAGATTTGTACTCCATAAAAAGCCCAAGCCAAATGCTAACGATTTTGAGCCCATATTCGAGTATGTTAAAGAACGATTGCGTCCGATCATCATCGGGTGTTTGTCGGAAACTGTTATAGACACCTGGCAGTCAAATGTGGGTGTCTACAAGATCGTCCAGATATTTTGTCGTGAATTTTTCAGGTGAAGCTATATGAGTTAATTCAGTACTTGAAAGTTTGCGAAATCGGAGGACTAAAGCAGGTATGTATTTACGTATCTTTTTTCAATTCAATCTTAATTCGTCCCAGCTTTTTATCAATTGCTTTCTTTTGTACTCATTTATTAAATTCAAATCGTTTACAGTTGTGTACACAGTCGAATTCCTAAAGTGAGGACTCCCCCATGCACACATCTTGCTCTTCCTCCATCGAGATGACTAATTCCCGGAGGTGGAAAAAGTAGATAGAATTATTTTGGCCGAGATTCCCGATGAAAGGCAAGATCCCATATTGTACGCCGTAGTATCAGAGTTAATAATCCATGGTCCTTGCGGTGCAGCAAATACTCAATCACCGTGCATGTTAGATGGTGCATGGATTCGGAAGTTACCGAAGCGATTCAACCCCAGAACCACTGTCGACAAGAATGGTTTTCCTATTTACCAGAGAAGAGATAATGGTCGTACAATTCTTAAAAATGTTGTGCCCATTGATAATCGCTACGTTTTTCCCTACAATCCCTACCTTATCGATAAATATCGTGCTCACATAAATGTGGAGTGGTGCAACCAAGCCAGGTCGATTAAATATATGTTCGAGTACATTAATAAAGAGCCTGATCGTGTTACAATGGAATCTAACTATAGTCGTCGCAATAATAACCAAAATCACCTCGACCAGATTCAGAAGTTGTACGATTGTCGATATTTGTCTGCTTGTGAAGCTGTTTGGAGGATATTTGCCTTTGACATCCATTATAGGACTCCTGGTGTTGAAAAACTTCAATTCCACCTCCCAGGGGAGCAGTCTGTTATTTTCGAAGATGATAACCCAATTGATGAGGTTTTTGAGAACCCAAGTATTGCTATGTCAAAAAAATTCGATTGGTTTGCGTTGAATGCTAGAGACTCTGATGCACGTGATCTATTTCTATATGAGATTCCTCAGATGTACGTATGGGATAGGACTAAGAAGCAGTGGAAGCGTAGGCATACTTAGGCAGTATGGTCGGTCTAAGAGAATCCCAAAAATTGAAGCAGTTGTGAGTGAATCTACCCAGCTGACTGACGTAATGTGTGACACCTGGATGCAACGATAGTATACTCGGCCCACTTGGTCTATTTCCAAGTCTCTTCACTCAATTTGGGTATCAGACTCTTACCTGAAATAGACGAAAGTAGATTCTGCCAAGGCCCGAGCTGCTTTAAAGTTGATAAAGCTTTTGACCTGCTTCTTAGGGAGCAAGCTAAGGACAATAGAAGCTTCTTTGACGAAGGTGACACCCCAGCTACACTGGTTCGTCTAATGTTAGGTCAGAGGGGGAGAACTAAGACTCAAGCTGAAGGTCCAGTGCTAAAGGTACTATTGTGGGTCATGGGGTTCATATTGTGGGTCATGGGGTTCATATTGTGGTTGGGGTGGAGGGTAATATGGTGGGTTTTGGGGGTATTGGCTTCCATAAGGTGAATCTTGATTGAACATGGTGGGTTCACATTGATAATCCGAGTAATAGTCACCATGATCGTAGGATTGGTAATCGTTCACTTGTTGGTAGCCGTTTCCGTACTCTAAAGAGGAACTTTAGGAGAGGAGAATATACAACATGACGGTTCTTTAGGAACTTCGTCAAACCTAGGATGGTGGACTCTTCTTCAACCGTAGCCCTCAAGGGCATGGAGGAGCAAGTCGAACGCGCTACCGACATCATAATGTAGGCCCAAGAAGCGCTCGAGCCTAGCCAACCTCCACGGCCTCCAAGGAGGAGGCAAGAAGTAGGATTTCCAGGACCCAAAACCATCATTCGTGTCATATCCGGGGTCTATCCATCCAATGAGCTTCACCGGCCTCTTCCTCCCTAAGCATCGCCTCCAATCATTAGCAAGCTTCATCTCCAAGAAACAAGGCACAAAAAGCGGTTTTGGCCTCATCTCCTCGATGTACACCCCCACACTTTCCTCAAGTTGTGGTTCCCCATCTTCATCACTAGGCCCCACATCATCTTGGAGAAGAGGATCGAAACTTCTACCGGCGGTTTCAATCTCCTCCAAGTCATTGCTTGGTTCACTAGCTAGGGGCCCTTGATGCTTATCCATATTATCGCACAAGGGCAACTCGAGGCTAACAACTTCACCCAACATCCTCACAAATTCTACCAAACCATCCCACTCACCATCCTCCTCCAATTCCTCACCAATGTTGTCTTCACCGAGGATCATCTCCTCATTCGTCTCCTTTTGGGTAGACGATTGAGGTTCTTCAAAGCAAATCTCTCCTCCAAAGGGAACTACATCGGCGGCTTCATGGTTAGGTTGCTCCTCTCTCTCAAGTGGGCACCCTTCATCTAGTTGCGATTTTCGGGATAAATACATTACGGTTTGAACCGATAATGCATTTAATCGAGCATCCAACGCCTCGTTTTCCCTCCGATATTGGGCCAAGAATTCATCTTGATCCTTTTGCATTTGGATGGCCATTTCTTGTTGGCTCTTTTGCAATTGAAGAATCGATTGATACAACTCCAAGTTCGACGATTGGTGGTCATTGGGGTCTTGTAAAGCTCCTTGATAATCTTGATAATCTTGATGATGATCTTGATAATCTTGATTAAACATGGTGTCTTGATGATGCCCAAGGGGTGGGGCATCATATTGTTGGTAGTGGGGTTGAGGTGATTAGTAGTATTGTGGGTCATGGGGTTCATATTGTGGTTGGGGTGGAGGGTAATATGGTGGGTTTTGGGGGTATTGGCTTCCATAAGGTGAATCTTGATTGAACATGGTGGGTTCACATTGATAATCCGAGTAATAGTCACCATGATCGTAGGATTGGTAATCGTTCACTTGTTGGTAGCCGTTTCCGTACTCTTGAAGATCATACCCATCTTGATCACCCCAAGAAGCTTGATTATGGTAGGGGGACGTCATGTCATACCCTTGGTTCATGGAAGAAGAGGGGTAGCTCAAATCGGCTTCCATGTGTGGGGAGTTTAGATCAAACCCCATGCTCGCTCGAAAATCGTAGCTCATACCCGGTTGGAAACCACTCATTCTAGCAACCGTCCGTTAAAGCGGCTCTAAGTCGCAAGAAGAAGATAGTCACCACCTCTAAGCACAAACTGTAGACTAGGAACAAACGTGAGAAGTCTAGTGCTTTTTGGGCACTAGACAAGAGAGAAATAAACCACACACACACAAGAAGCAAGGTAACCAAAAGAAAAAAGAAAACACAAACACAAAGTCAAGTAACTAGGAAAACAAAGTCTAAACTAGCACCGTCCCCGGCAACGGCGCCAATTTGACGGGAGGGATTTGTCGTGAATCCCACCGATCAAATAAATAACCGGCAAATCCTAACTAGGGTAGCTAGGGTAAGTCGGGTCGAATCCACGGGGACGGTAAGAGGCGTCTAGACCAAGGTCGCCCAAATACGAGACCAAGTCAACGAGCTAAGCTAGAGAATGATAGAGGGGGAGAGAGCTAGACTAAGAATAAGGAGAACAACTAAGGGAAACGGTCTAGGATTAGGTCGGGGTCAAAGGGGTAACGGAATGGTCAAGGAGGAGTTAGAGTGAAGGAGGTAGTAGGGTAATCTAGGTAATCTAACTTAGACTCACCTAGAGGTTCCTCATGGAACCCATCCGGCAACACACATGACAAAGGAAGACAAGAAAAACAAGCATTCCAACCTACTTAGTCATTCAAGCATTCCATCAAACATGTGATGTGCATCACTCAAGAGGAAACCCAAATCTTCCACCAATATCTCCAACAAACCCTTAATCATTCAATTAACACCCTAATCACCTTACTAACCCTAGCAAGAACACTACTCTAACATAATCAAACTACAACTAACAAGAACAAGAGAAATCAACACAAACATCAAAACATATATGAGTGAAACTAACAAGAACTATGAACTAACAATAACAAAGATTCAAACTTGATAAACAATAAAGGATTAAGAGTAAAAAGGAGAAGAAGATTATACCAACTAACAAGGGAATGAATGAAAAGATGAGAACTTGTATATAAAGAACACCCAAAACATCCACCGATGTTGTCAAGATTGGATGGATTCTTCAAGAGATCCCTTAATACAAGATTCACTAACTAGATTAAGAACTAATTAACACTAATCTACCCTAATCTACACTAATCTAACCTAAAGTAGTCTAGGGTTTGAAGAACATAAGCTTAGATGGTGTCTTAATACAAGGGGGGTATATATAGGGTTACAAGTGGAAAGGAGAAGAGAAGAATGAAGCGCGGAGCAGCAGCAGCCCTTCCCGGCCGGGAGGAGGTGGTCCCGGTCGGGAGGGTGTCGGTCCCGGCCGGGAGGAGCTGGTCCCGGTCGGGATGGACCCAAAACAGGAGCATCCTCTTTTGTGCACCTCATCCCGGACGGGTTGAGGTCATACCCGTCGGGGATGAGTCTTGTAGGCCTCCAATATGATCTTTAAGGTTCCTCCTTGCTTCACATGGACTTCTCATCGATTCTCGGGACTCGGGATCGGGTCTCGGAGGCTCGGGATTGGGTCCCAAGGTCTCGGGGTCGAATCCAAGGCATCGAGTGATCGTTCCTCCGCTTCGTTGGCTCCGAAAAGTGTATGTATTGGGTCGGAATCGCTCCAACTCTTCATGAATGGTCTCGGGAACCTGAAACGAACTAGAGGAAGCATAAGTAGCCCATAAATCGCTCCCAAGGAGTGATTCCACAGGGAAAATGGGACCAAAACACTACGAAATAGGCACTACAAACTACACTTATCAACTCCCCCACACTTAAACCTTACTCGCCCTCGAGTAAGCACAAACTAACTACTAAACTAGCCGAGTGGGTATTAGCGCACCCTACGCCCTTTCAACTCACACGAGTGCACTTTAAACAAACAAACACACAAACAAACACACAAAAGGTTGCACCCAAAAGAAAAGAAATACCGCTTCCCTCAAACAAGCGGTGAAAGAAGCACCGGTTTAGGACTCAAGGCAAGTGACAACGTTCCCAAGCTAGCAATACAAACCAAGTCTTCAGTATATCAGTACGTGCTCAGTTAGCTTGTCTCGAGGACCAAGTCGGTCCTGAATTGCCAACTTCGGACCAAGTCTCCTTTCCAGGTCGGTGATAAGTGTAGTTTGTAGTGCCTATTTCGTAGTGTTTTGGTCCCATTTTCCTTGTGGAATCGCTCCTTGGGAGCGATTTATGGGCTACTTATGCTTCCTCTAGTTCGTTTCAGGTTCCCGAGACCATTCATGAAGAGTTGAAGCGATTCCGACTCAATACATACACTTTTCGGAGCCAACGAAGCGGAGGAACGATCACTCGATGCCTTGGATTCGACCTCGAGACCTAATCCCGAGCCTCCGAGACCCGATCCCGAGTCCCAAGAATCGATGAGAAGTCCATGTGAAGCAAGGAGGAACCTTAAAGATCATATTGGAGGCCTACAAGACTCATCCCCGACGGGTATGACCTCAACCCGTCCGGGATGAGGTGCACAAAAGAGGATGCTCCTGTTTTGGGTCCATCCCGACCGGGACCAGCTCCTCCCGGCCGGGACCGACACTCTCCCGACCGGGACCACCTCCTCCCGGCCGGGAAGGGCTGCTGCTGCTCCGCGCTTCATTCTTCTCTTCTCCTTTCCACTTGTGACCCTATATATACCCCCCCTCTTGTATTAAGACACCATCTAAGCTTATGTTCTTCAAACCCTAGACTACTTTAGGTTAGATTAGTGTAGATTAGGGTAGATTAGTGTTAATTAGTCCTTAATCTAGTTAGTGAATCTTGTATTAAGGGATCTCTTGAAGAATCCATCCAATCTTGACAACATCGGTGGATGTTTTGGGTGTTCTTTATATACAAGTTCTCATCTTTTCATTCATTCCCTTGTTAGTTGGTATAATCTTCTTCTCCTTTTTACTCTTAATCCTTTATTGTTTATCAAGTTTGAATCTTTGTTATTGTTAGTTCATAGTTCTTGTTAGTTTCACTCATATATGTTTTGATGTTTGTGTTGATTTCTCTTGTTCTTGTTAGTTGTAGTTTGATTATGTTAGAGTAGTGTTCTTGAAGATCGGCTCACATACCATGGTTAGTTTTGAAATGAACCGGCTGATATGATGAACCTTCCCGAGAAACCCCCTTATTTCTTTTTCGGTTTTAGGTGGTTGCATCTCGGTGATGGCTTTGATTTTAGCTGGGTCAACCTCAATACCGCGTTGGCTAACGATATGACCCAGTAATTTGCCAGATGTTACCCCGAAACTACACTTTTGAGGGTTTAACCTCATGTTGTATTTGCGTAGTCGAGTGAAAAATTTCCTTAGGGCTACAATGTGCCCGCTTCGGGCTTTGGACTTGACAATCATGCCATCCACATAAACTTCCACTTCCTTATGCATCATATCATGTAATAAGGTCGTGGCGGTTCGCTGATAGGTGGCCCTGGCGTTGATGAGACCAAATGGCATAACGGTGTAACAGTAAGTACCCTAAGGTGTAATGAAGGTGGTCTTACTCATATCTTCTTCTGCCATTTTTTATTTGATTGTACCCGGCATACCCGTCCATAAATGATAGAAGGGCATGATCAGCCGTGTTGTCCACCAGTATATCTATGTTTGGCAATGGAAAGTCCTCTTTCGGGCTTGCCTTGTTAAGATCCCAAAAATCTACGTATACCCGCACCTTACTGTCCGTCTTAGGTACCGACAAGATGTTCGCAACCCAATCTGGATATTCAGACACTTGTATGAAGCCGCCTTTGAACTGCTTATCGACTTCTTCTTTTACCTTGAGAGACCATTCAGGCCTCATTCTTCGAAGCTTCTGTTTTACCGGTTTACACCCATTTTGATGGGTATACGGTGTTCAGCTATTTCTCGATCCATCCCCGGCATGTCCTTGTAGGACCATGCGAAGACATCCTTGAATTCTTGGAGGAGGCTCGTGAATTGTTGTCTCTCCTCGGGATCTAGGGATAAACCTAACGTAACCATCTGAGGTTCTAAGGTGGTTCCCACAATGATGGACTCGGTTTCTTCGATTACCGGGTCTCGGGATTCCCTTTGTTCTAGTTGCCCGATTAGATGTGGAGGCAAGGATACCTGTTCGTCGGGTTTCTCAATGTCATTGCATATAAAATTTTTGAAATTGAAAGCATTTTGAAAATAAGACAAGTCGTAAGCAGCACGGTTATCGTTATTATTGATAGTGAATTTAGAAAACAACTCAAAGAGAGCGGCCATCTGGTCGTTGGTCAGTGGCGGGATTGGGAGTGCCCTCGGGACAGACCCCGAGGCTCCAGTGGAAGTGACTATGTGAAGAGGGGTTACAGACTGAACTCTAGCAGCAGACCCTCTAGACTCGAACTCAGACTCTGAGTCTGACTCTGACTAAGACCCAGACTCGGTATCCGGCATGTCTCCTTCACCGATGGTTAGCTTGTAGACTCGACCCTGGTTGTCGGTCCACTTGATGGTCTTTCTCCGTGCCCTTTTCTCGGTGTCAGAGCCGACTTCAGAGATCTGCTTCGCGGGGACGAACCTGCCGCTTCGGAGGATCAGGTTTACCAAGTCTTCTTTAGGGGTCGGGACAGCCTTATCTTCCCCGAATATGAGCCCCAACATAGACTCTGCATTGTCATCACCCTCCTTGGATTCAGCCCGGACGAGGGCAAATATGTCATCTGGGATGTAATTGCATTCCCGAGCCAATTTGGTCTCGGGATATGTGATGGTGGGTTGGTAAAGACCCACTTGAACAGCCCCAAATACTGGAGTAACAAAGTAGTCGGTTTCTCTTGGGCCGTAAGGGCCCAAGTAGGTACCCATGATAATGCTGCTGGCCTTCTCAATTTCTGTCCGGACCACATTTTCTGGGGTCATGGCGTACCCTAGACCGAAGCGAGACCCTCCGTAATTTAGGACTTCAATAATCTTCTCAGCTGGAAGATATGGCCTCGAAGTAGCCCCCGGTAAATAACCCAAGTTTTGTAGCATCATATCGATGTTAATGGTGAAATAGGGCCTGAAGAGATATTCCTCTTCGATCATTCCCACGAAATCGAATCCTCGTGGGTCAGTCCGACCCGCGGCGTTGCAGCTAGCCACGGTAATGAGGGTTGCCTCCAGAGTAATGACACCGTCTTGTAAGGGTAGCTTGACCTTTCTATGGAGGGTAGAGGATACGACTTTGACCGCATGGATCTATGGCCTCCTGAGAAGTGGGTTGAAAGAGGAGGTGACATCGATCACCTAAAATTCGAGCTCCTTTTCAATTGGGCTCGTTATGATTGTTATTTTAACGACCCCATCAACCGATTTCGGGCTTCCATCAAAAGCCTAGATAGTCTGCGCCGTTATGAGGTAGTCGGCCTCGGTAATGCCGAGGGCTTTAGCGGTCCTTAAGGGAAGGACATTCACAGCAGACCCGCCATCAATTAGGGTCATCGGGAGGTATTTTCCTCGGCAGATCACCGTGATGTATAGGGCCAAGTTATGGGTGGCCCCGAACGGTGGTAGGTCGGGCTCAGAGAAGGTGATGAGTGGGCCTTCTTGTTTTGACTTACCCTTGAGATTGGGCATGATGGCGGTTACCATTTCAGCAGGGGTAACTAGTGAGTCGACCTTGATTTGATCGAGAGCCTTAGTCAGTGCCTCTCGATGTTCTTGTGAGCTAACCAAAAGTTGTCATATGGTGAGATCAGCTCGAGCCCTCTTTAGTTGCTTGACCAGGGTCGTGTCGGTACTTGGCTCTTCAAGGGCATCTTCCGTCCTGGCAGATTCAGTGATGGTTACCTGAATAGAGGTGTCCTTTGAGCTAGTGGCTTGATTAGCGAGGTGGTTACTGGCTAAATCTTTGGATTTAGCCTTCTTGACCTCTTCAGAGCATGTACAATGTAGAGGACAACTTATTCCTCTTATTTTTTCTCTTTCATTCTATCTTTTTGACACATCATCATCTCTTTCATCCACCTCATTTTCTACTCTATTCATCCTCTTCATTTTATTTTCTCTAATTTCACCCCCACAATGTAGAGGATCCTCTTATATTAACTTTCTTATTATTTAATTTATTTATTGGATGATTAATATTATTTTTTATTTAATTTGATTGTTTAATGACAAATAGTGTTTGAAGTATGCACAAGGGCCTATGTCAAGCTTTTCTCTAATTCCTCTAAAATTAGAGGATGTCCTCAACTTCCTCTAAACAAGAGGATCCTCCTCATTGATCCCACAATGTAGAGGACATCCTCTTAGAAGAGATAGAAGGCTAAGAGGATGATAAATCCTCTACATTGTGGATGCTCTCAGGAGTGATGGGGACAACCTCCCCCTTATCTAGGTACACATCCTCTTCATCATCGAACCAGATTCCATTGATTTGCGGGGTGAAAGGAGAAACGAGGTGAGAACAATCGATCACCTCCCTGGTGAAGATGGCATGGGCGTTGAAGAGGTTTTCTTTGTTGCTCGGTTTGTCCCCGGGCAATGGTATTTTCCCACTTTTGATTAAGTCTTGGATGAGATGCTTCAATTTCCAGCATTTTTCAGTATCGTGCCCATTGCCTCGGTGATATTGGCAATAGGCCTGGATGTTGTAGCTCTTGGAACGCTTCTCTACCGGGACTTCTGGAGTTGGGCCTATCGGTTGGATCGGACCCTTGAAGGATAGCCTTTGTAAGGCATATGTATAGGTGGTCCCTATATCAGTGAATACCCGAGATGGAGTATTCTTTTTGACGAGGCATCTAGTAGATTAACCTCGTCGAAGATGTTGCGGGTTGCAGCTGCAGATGTCGGCTTGCTGGTGGACGAGCTGGCCCCTTGATACCCCTTGCTAGAGGCCTTAATAAGGCCATCTAGCCTCAAGTCATCTTTGATCCTTGTCCCCATTTCAGTTAAAGTGGCGAAGTTGGGTATAACAGCATACCGGAGATGAACCCGGTAGGAAGGGAGGAGGTTCTTGACAAAGGCTTCTACTAGAGTCTTTTCATTGGGCTTATCGACCAATTTCAAACTCTCGGCCATCCAGCGCTGTAAGTATTTTGTGAAGCCTTCCTTGGGCTCCTGGGCCATACTTCTAAGGAACGCATGGTCGTTTGAATCTCGGTATTATCAGCATAATTTCGAGCGAACTCTATAGCCACGTCATCCCAAGTTTTGTACTTCTTGGAATCTAGCCTGTAGTAACAGGCATTGGGATGCTTCTCGAGAGAGGCGGCGAACAGGTGCTTGAACATAGTCGATTTTACTCCTTTGACGACCATGAATTCCTTGAAGGCCCGAATGTGAAGCACCGGGTCTTCAGTCCCCTCAAACATCGGTAGGCCCGTAAAGATGAGGTTGGCGGGTAGTTCATCATTCAGAGGCGAATAGGTGCGAGCGTTTTCTGTGTGGATCGAGTTGTTCATTGACAAATGGATCTGTTCTTCCAATTTGCGGAATGCGCTGACCAGTTCAGCTAAGGGCCCAGTAGTCTCAGTCCCACTATTAGGAGTCCCTTATTCCATGGCGCTCAAAAGGGTAACAATAGCTATTTGGTCGGACTTGATAGCTATCAATTGGGCCACAATCTGGGTCTGCTTGACGACCATAACGTCCAACGAGGCTGCCAATTTGTCCAAAGCTTCTTGCATCTTGCGCTTGTGTCGGGTTACGGGTGGCTTGTCTGTAAGAACACCGCGTAATCAGAAACTAATTCAGATCCTGGAATCAAAACAGTACATCCCGAGCAAGGAAGAGATTGAAAAGGAAATGACTCGGAAAAGACACCTAGACGGGTGAACTAGTGAATGGTGGGCCTTCCTTAGGATTCGGCTATGTGGGCCGAGTCCTGTTCGAAGGAAGGTCCACGTGAGATATTCCCCAGACTTTGGACTCGAATGTGTAAACGGGTCTTCCTTAGTAGGGGTATGCCCCACGTAGGTTGGCCTTACCTTGATGGATAAGGCGGACTGGGATAGGGGGAAACCCGCGCTATAAGATCGACGGAGTTTCGACGCTAAAGACCTTCGACGACTTATGACAAGACCCGACACTACTAAATACGGGAAGTCCTAAGATGAGGAAAGTTGCAAATTCGAGAAAATCGGTGGATGGCTCGATTTTTTTGAAATCAGCAAAATGCCATCGGGCCGCAATTTTTGAGGGTTCGAAAGTATATTTTGAATTTTGAAATGGGTAGCATACCAGCTAAAAATAGGCTATTTTGAGTAAAATCATAAGTCCTAAATTCGGTAGCACTCCGGGTTTTGAAATTGGATATTTTTTTGAAAAGATACATTTTTGAGAATGACGGTTTTATAAAATGACATAGAAACCAAGTACCACATAGTCACGCAAGCATTATAACGACACCATGTATGCTTTATACTAAGTCTCGGTCGGTCTAAATAGGGTCTATATCAGTGTGCATAGCCTTTTCGAGAATTGGGACGGACTTCCTAAGTCGAGTTGATCTTAGAACATGCCGCGAAACTCATACGAATTAGCTATGAACACCTTGACTTAACCAATTTGGAATACATCGTGGTATAGTGGGACGTTGGTCACCAGTACCGGCCCGGGAAAAGATGAGGTTATGGATGAACCGTAAAACTAAAACGCGTAATGTACTAATCGAACGATTTCTCCTCGAGTCTCACCCTGAGGATGCCGATGGTAAGTCACACATCAGTTATCCCCAGCGGAGTCGCCAAATTGTGGACATGACATAGGTCCACCCCGACGCGGCCACGCCCGGGTTTGGGGAGGCGAATGGATCTCATGTGAGATGGATCTCGGGTTGAAATTTAAATCGAAATGGAGTCGCCACCAAACTTTGTGGGAGTTCGGGCCCATTCGAACCCACTCTATATCTTGGTGGGCCGTGCACAAAGTACGGCCCATTTAGATCTCAGAGTTTAAGGGGTTCGTCCCTTTGCATTGCGATACCGATACCGACATTATCGGTTACCGTGTATTGAATGACTCTCGTGTGCCAATGGTTTCGGACATCCGAAAACCATGGTTCTGAGTAAGGGTGAGGGTACGTGTTGAGAAGTTCACAAAAAACACCCTACCCCGCCCGCACTTAGCGGCCTCTACTAAGATATCGTTCGATTTTAGAATACGCGCGTTAGTAATTCGGTTGAAATGTTATGCAAACAATATTTTCGACTAAACATGTGAATTATGTTTGATCTACGTCATTTAATGCATCTTTGAATTATGTCGAAGTTTGTATTTAGCATGCGAGGTTCATTTTAGTACAATAAAACAAACAACGAAAATAAAGCTCCAAAATAGAAACAATCGGGTTAGTTACGGCAAATAACGTATTGTAAATTGAATAAATGATGTAAATATGATAAGATGCATGGTTTTGAAAGGATGAACACGTGATGGACTTAGCACGTGATGACCGAAGTCGTTAAAAAAGATTTATAGAGGCTTGAAAGATGTTGAAGGCTCATGGTTTTGACGTGACAAGGGCCACTCGATCGAGTCATGGAGGGACTCGATCGAGTGGTCCTCGAAAAAACCTTCTGCCCACTTTTTGGGTGTCACTCGATCGAGTGGGCTAGGCAGTCGATCGAGTGCCCCCTGTCCGAGGGTTTACTCGAGCTCGGATGATGAATCCGATTTTTATTCATTTTAAAATTGATAGCCAACCGAGCCAAATAAAAATATGACGTAATCTGTATTCAACTCGGTTTTCGATGCTCGTCATATTCGATATTTGATTACGGAATCAATATCCAATGTTTTGAGTGATTTTAGAAAAGACGTTCACAAGACGTTTTAAATTGAACTATTTCTTTTTGACATGATATTCGACTATGGAGTCGATATCGCATCTTAAGAATAAACGTTTTATTTGTTTGATTAGAGCAAAAATTGATTCCCTCCGCGTCACGACATCGTAACTAATCCTTACGGATTGTGTGATGTTCGAT
Source organism: Agrostemma githago (assembly GCA_958450325.1). Classification (NCBI taxonomy): domain Eukaryota; kingdom Viridiplantae; phylum Streptophyta; class Magnoliopsida; order Caryophyllales; family Caryophyllaceae; genus Agrostemma; species Agrostemma githago. The sequence continues at coordinate 45,642,465 of OY288251.1, forward strand.
TGGCATCAACAGGTTTTGTTCTAACCTTAAAAGGATCTAGTACACCTAACGATAAATTTCCGCGATCACTCTGGGCCCTTGATTGTTTAGGGCGGCGCTCCTCGAAAGGGTGTCATCACTTTTACGACTCGTAAAGGGATTAGGAAGATCTTAGAATAGGATTTATCTTTAGGTATACTCGATGTGAATTTGTTTAGATAAGTTGATTGTCTGTGCGTTAATTAGTTAGTAATAATAATTGCGTTATGAGAAACGAGAAAAAGAAAAAAAAATGAAAAAAGAAGAAGGAGAAGACGAGAGAGAGACGAAAAAAACGAGAGAAAGGGAGAGGGAAAAGGAAGAAAACGGGGTTGAATTTAGTACCCTCAACCTACATGCTTTGTACTCTCGGAACGGGGCTCGTCTAGCTGTGGCTTAGCCACGGGAGCGTCGAGATAATGCGGATGAGTTATGGCGGTTTATGTGTAGAGATGAAAGGTTGTAAGGTTGTCAGGTGTATTGTAGAATTGTCGTTGTAAAGAGGTGTAACGGTGTAAGGGGTTCAGAAGAGGTGTAAAAGTTGTATATATGGTGTCTAAGGGTGTATATTGTGTTGAGGGAGGTAGGGTATTTATAGGAAAATACCCCGGCTTTGGATAGAGAAAGCTCGGTTTGGGTGAAGGGAAACATCCGGTTTTGGGATAAGATGAAGTTCCGGTTTTGGATAAATAAAAAAAGAGGCCACTCGACCGAGTGGTGCATGGCACTCGTTCGAATGCCCAGTCTGACACCGGTTCTTATGGGTTTTATGAGCCTACTCAACCGAGTGGGCCGGTCCACTCGATCGAGTGGGTCTGGTCGGGTGGGAGTTCCTTTTAGAGATAGAATTTTATCTCTAATGGAGTTGTTTAATTGCTTTGATGCTCTTTGTAGCTGATTTTTGTGTAGTCTTTGACTTCGAGTCAGACTTTCGAAGTGGCGTGACTGGTTTCTATGTCTCGAGAGCGTCTTTAATCGGGGTTTAACTCGGTTGCCAAAAGACGGTTTTGCCCTTGGTGTCGGATTTGACCCAAATTAGTCTTATTTGATTGGAAATGACCCACTGGGCCTGGATTTGAGGTTGGTTTTGTGAGATTTGTACTCCGTAAAAAGCTCCAAATGCTAACGATTTTGAGCCCATATTCCAGTATGTTAAAGCACGTTTGCGTCCGATCATCATCGGGTGCTTGTCGGAAACTGCTATAGACACCTGGCAGTAAATTTTTGTATTTGGAGGTGACTTTCGACAAATACTTCCAGTTGTTTCTAAGGAAAGTAGGTCTGACATTGTGCATGCAGCTTTATTTTCATCTTACTTATGGTCATCAGCAAGGTAATTTTTCTTCCTTTTCCTATGAATGATTTCGTTGTTTGTCGTGTCATCTACTTTTTAGTTTGTCTATATTTTTTCCATGATTATGAATCCTTCCATTTTTTGTTTAGTATATTTATAAAGGTACTCAGACTCACCCAGAACATGCGTCTTCAAGTTGGCACCTCTTCTTATAATGCACAAGAGGTACGAGAATTCTCGGCTTGGATCCTCATAGTTGGTGACAGTTTGGAAGGTGGGCGCAACGATGGAGCGGTTGATGTTAAATTTTCGGATGAAATTCTTATCCATAATGTCAACGATGCTATTGCATCAATTGTGTCTAGTACATATCCCAACCTATTGGATCGGCTGTGGGTTGATGATTATTTGCAGGAACGAGCGATTTTGGCCCTACACATGAATTTGTTGAATTGATTAACGACTATGTATTATCTCTTCTTGACGGTGTAGAGGAGGTCTATTTAAGCTCTGATGAGGTATGTATGGACGAGATAGTTCCGGGCCAGCCTAACATGCACTTCACTGAGTTCTTGAACAGGATTAAGTGCTCCGGGATTCCTAACCATGAGTTACGATTGAAAGTTGGTGTTATGGTTATGCTTATCCGGAACATTGAAAGTTGGTGCTATGGTTGTGTAATGGTACGCGCTTAATTGTGACTCACTTGGCGAAATGAGTCATTCGGTGCAAGGTGCTAACGGATAGCCATGCAAATGATATATTTTATATCCCGCGTTTGACCATTTCGCCATCTGACTCAACCAAGTTCCCTGTTCGGTTTACTCGGTGGTAGTTTCCCGTTTATATATGTTTTGCCATGACAATCAACAAAATTCAAGGGCAGTCGTTGTCGCACGTTGGTCTATATCTTCCTAAGCCCGTGTTTACACATGGTTAATTATATGTTGCTTTATCGAGAATCACAAACAAAAATGGATTGAAAATCCTTATTTTCGATAGCAATAATCGGACTTCTGACACTACTACTAATGTGATGTATCAAGAAGTTTTCCAATATTTGTAATTACATTTGTATACTTGCATAGATTTTTATAGTTATCTTTTCTTACTACTTTCAGCTTTACATTTTAATGTATATGTTAGTTTCAACAAATATCTATTTTAAAGTACTTTTATTTTGTTAGTCTGATGTTTTGCTTTGAATTGATGTAAACATTTAGTTATTTTTGCTATCGTCTTCGTCTTCGTGTATTTAATGCCCCTATTAAATTTAACGCAATACAGTGGCGGAGACACTGTAGATTTGAGATTAAAACAAACTGATGTTCTAAATTTTACAAAAACATGGTCAATCAAAACATATGCCACTTTTCAAAAAAGGGCTATAAATAAAAATTATCAAAGTGGGTTTTACAATCCAAAAATTAATATAACTGAAGTAGAGGGGAGTAGGATCCATGCTACTCGCTAACTCACACCCAAAATGCAGCAGCAAAATACCTGTCATGTTATAAACATTGACATATATGGATTGTTTTGGCCGAAAAAATGGACAACCAGTTGGATGGATGCATGCACACTTTTCAGAGAAGTAAAAACTTTGTTGTTTGGTCAACCAAACAACTAATGCATGCATATGAGGAGGTGATGGTGAGGGATGGAGGAGGGGGTTGGTGGAAGGATGACAATGAAGAATCTGAAAGGCGGCATGCACTTGCTTCTTCAATCCCTTTCTCCTCCTCCTTCTCATTTCCCTTAACAATTCACACATCACGATTCTTATATCTGTTAAGTTCGATCATAGTATATATTCTAATTTGTGACGGTATATTGGTGGTAATGTTGTAACTCATCTCCTATATAAGCAGTGGTGGTGGACGTAGTATATTTAATGAGGAACTTATGTCGTTACTGAAGGAGATGATCGACGAACATAATCCTCTTGCAAAGACCTTCCGTATGGCCAGGGACAGATTGTCATTAGATGTAGAAGAGGATGTTAGTATTAGACTGATTGCCCAAAGATGCACTGATGGGAGAACTTATAATCGTCCAACTGCTTCGGAAGCTGCCACTGTGGTTGAAGGTGACATAGGTCCCGACATGGAACATCGGGACATTATTGTACAAAAATCATGTGGACAAATGCAACGTATTTCTGAGCTGCACCCATCATATCTTGCCCTACAATATCCTATTTTTCTCCCATATGGTGAGGATGGATTACGCCTACATATTCCTCACAGTGAAGCATCTCTTGGTATAAGCAATAGCCTTAGGATTCATGGTCCTTGCGGTGCAGCAAATCCTCAATCACCGTGCATGTTAGATGGTGGATGTATTCGAAAGTTTCTGAAGCAATTCAACCCCAAAACCACTGTCGACAAGAATAGTTTTCCTATTTACCAGAGAAGAGATAGTGGTCGTAGAATTCTTAAAAATGGTGTGCCCATTGATAATCGCTACGTTGTTCCCTACAATCCCTACCTTATCAATAAATATTGTACTCACAAAAATGTGTAGTGATGCAACCAAGCTAGATAAAGACGAATAAAGTAGTAGACGACATAACAAAAAATGCATGCATATGAGGAGGTGATTGTGAGGGATGGATGAGGGGGTTGATGGAAGGATGATAGTGAAGAATCTTAAAGGCGGCATGCGCTTGCTTCTCTGCTTCAATCCCTTTCTCCGCCTCCTTCTCATTTCCCTTGACAATTCACAAATCACGATTCTTATATCAGTTAAGTTCGATCATAGTATGTATTCTGATTTGTGGTGGAATATTGGTGGTAATGTTGTAACTCATTGATGGTGGGATTTGCCGTGGGTCCCAACCATCAATATTTAACCGACTATTCCTAGTAGGTAGCTAGGGCAAGTAGGGTCGATATCCACGGAGACGGTTTTGTAAGGTCTAGACTAGGTCGGCCTAAAAACGAGACTAAGTCACAAACAAACACAAAGAAGACAATAAATGGTAAACTATGGTGGTTGGAGATGAAGTAAGTGGACTAACAATGACTAGACTAATACAATGCTAAAACGAAATAACTAATGATCAAACGAACTAATAAACCAAAAGAGACAATGACTAACTAAGAAGTTGAATCAAATATGGAGAAGAAGTGGGTTAGGTCGGGTTCATAAGTGTAGATGGGTAATTGGGGTGGTCAAGGGTGTAGGTGTCTCCTAATTGCTAGAGTCGGTCCGGGCTCTCGCTACGTAGACCGACACCGAGGTAAGTTCGCGCTCTCGCGTCTAAGACTAACCTCAACACAACCACACAATAGAAAACAATGAGAACATGAGCACAAGTATGGGAAGCATGGCCACTACTACTCACACAAGCATATCAACAAACACATAGAGTGCCCAATATGTGACTAACAACAAAGATTCACCCTTTATCCCTAATCAAACCCTAATCACCCATAATCTACCCTTAATCCCCCTACTAACCCACAAGGAGACTACTCACTCATTATCAAGAATAAACTAACAATAGTAAGAGAAAACAACATCACAAACCAAACATCCATAATGAAGAACAAGAACAAGAACAAGAACAATATAAAAAGATTCAAACTTGATTAAATAAACAAGAACAAGAGTAAAGAGGATTATACCAACAACAAGAGGAAGAAAAAGATGCAATCTTGTATAAATAATAACCCAAATTAATCCCAAGGATGTCAAGGTTGGAGAAATCTTCAAGTACCCACTTAATACAAGATTATCTAAACTAGATTAAACTAAGATTAACTAAGGATAAAGGGAAGATTAATCTAAATGGATGAACTCTAAATCTAGGGTTTATATCTTGTAAAGAGGCTTAAGAGAGTCTAATGTAAGGTAGCCTCTCTAAAACAATACAAGAGGGAAGTATTTATATGGTTACAAGAATGAAGGAGGATGAATTAAAGAGTCACGCCCAGCAACACCATGGTCCCGACCGGGACGGGATTGGTCCCGACCGAGACGGTCTGATCCCGACCGGGACGGGTTGATCCCGACCGGGACGGCTCCAAAACAGCAACTATGCTAAATGTGCACCTCATCCCGAACAGGATGAGGACCTTTCCGTCGGGGATGGGTCTTGTAGGCCTCCAATATGATCTTTAAGGTTCCTCCTTGCTTCACATGGACTTCTTATCGACTCTCGGGTCTCGGGATCGAGTCTAAGGAGCTCGAGATCGGGTCCCAAGGTCTCGGGATCGAATCCAAGGCATCGAGTGATCGTTCCTCCGCTTCGTTGGCTCCGAAAAGTGTATGTATTGAGTCGGAATCGCTCCAACTCTTCATGAATGGTCTCGGGAACCTGAAACGAGCTAGAGGAAGCATAAGTAGCCCTTGAACCGCTCCCAAGGAGCGATTCCGCAAGGAAATGGGACCAAAACACAGCAAATTAGACACTACAAACTACACTTATCAACTCCCCCACACTTAACCCTTACTCGCCCTCGAGTAAGCACAAACTAACTACTAAACTAGCCGAGCGAGTATTACCGCACCCTACGCCCTTTCAACTCACGCGAGAACACCTAGAGGGTAAGTGCTCTCCGCAAGGCAAGTGAGGTCTTGCGACAAAACTGTGGATGCAACTGGACACAAAAACACAAAAACACACAAACATACAAACAAAAATCGGTTGCACCCAAAGAGAAACAAATACCGCTTCCCTCTAAAAAGCGGTGAAAGAAGCACCGGTTTAGGACTCGAGGCAAGTGACCACGTTCCCAAGCTAGCAATACAAACCAAAATGGACAAAACCCTAATAGTATGACGACAAAGCAATAAAAACGTTGGTAACTTACCTCGGTTCCTCCTAACCTTCTAAGAACGTACCACGGGACGATCGGCGAGATGGAAAAAGGATGAACCAAGGTGTTAGTCGACACTGTAGGTAAGTGAGACCCCGCCCCCTTTATCAATGAGCCAAGAGGGTCGTCCCATGTCCGAAACCGCCTAACTAGTCCAAGTAAAAAGGTGGAAATAATTGCAAAGTGAGGGAAGACCGACCTTTGCCGCTATCATCCTTCCTAGGGACTCGGTCCTTTGGTAGGCTCTTCACGGCAAAAGTCGGAAAAAGACTTATTTTTGTGGGGTTAGGATCTTTTTGTGAGACGATTTTCTTTTGGCATTTTCTCTTTTCTTTTGCATATTTGCTTTGTGTGTTGCCATGCATTCCTTTTTCTTCTTTTCTATTTTCTTTTTGGCTTTTTTGTGCCTTTTCTTTTTCTTCAATCTTTTCTTTCTTTCATTTTGCCTTCATTTTCTTTTCTTTGCCCTTTTGGCTTGATTTGGCTTTTTGGCATTTCTTTGTGTAACAAGAAAGAGAGAACTCAACAAATTGCAATTTATTGTGTGGGTATGTGTAGGAGGTAGGTAAATGGGTAAGTCGGGGGTCGCGATCCCTCTTCAAACCCACAAAAAGTGGAGAACTTGGACTAATCAAACAATCCTAAACATGGTCACCTAAGGGACGGGGCTCGGCAACCAAGGCCTTTTCACACCGTGGGTGGTCATAATGGTCAAAGGTGCAAATCCCGTAGTAAATCCCTAGTAAGCTAGATGGACACAAGGTAAAGGACCAACGAAATCATTGATTTAGGGTCATTCTACTAGACTAAAGTCCAAGACTCGATTTATACCACTAGGAAGGGAAAGTAAACACTTGCGTACTAGCCTCTACACCGGGTTTTCGAAAACCTTTTCACACACAAGACACAACTACACACACAAAATAAAGACACGACAAAAACGAAAGAAAAAGAGAGAAAAGGCCACAAAACAAAAACAAAACAAAACAGACACATAGACAACACAAACACCACCCCGATCTTCCAAACAAGCCACCAACCAACACCAACCTTTACAAAGATCCTCCCGAGCACATAACATCACAAATTTCCTCCGAACATCATAGGAGGTAAAGAGGAAAAAGGGATAAAAGGTGTTACCGGATGTCTTGAAAGCTTTCCAAAGTTAGCGGCGATTAGGCGACCTAAGAGGAAAAGGGGAGGCAAAACACGCACAACAAAACACGTATACGATACAACGACATAAAAAGGAAAACACACAAAAGGAAAATCTTTTTGATTTTTGTGAAAAAATTTCAAATTTTTAGGATTTTTAAAGATTTTTCGAAAAACTACGAAAATAAAACTAACTACGATAGAATATCGCTCCCCCACACTTAAGCCGAGTGATGTCCTCATGCTCGACCGTAGTGCATGGGAGCACGAAAGAAAAGAAACTACGAAAATAAAGCTAAAAAAACAAAAAAAAAAGTGGAGAAAAGGGTAGAATGTGTCCGGCCGGGGTGTAGTCAAGTCACCATGGGCCGAGACAAGAAAAGATATGGATGGGGGAAGAAATAAAAAGAAAGAATAAAAGGAAATGGGAGGGGAGGACTAGGTGTAATCAAGTCACCTAGCCCGGATTCCGCCCAAATCCGACTAAATCCTACAAAAAGGTGTGAAAATCTTGCAAAATTTGGATTTTGAAATGACCCTCGATGTAGTCACGTCATCGAGAGTCGGGAGCAACAAATACCAAGGCCCCGAGGGCCACCATGACACAAAAGTGTAAAAGGGGAAGGGGAACTAATCAAAAGAGGACAAGCTATAAAAGACGAAAAAGAAAGGATAGCTGTCGTACCATGCGGTTAGCAACTCACTCGCTCCATCGTCTCATAAGTCAATATCGGCACGTAGCTAGTCGTCGTAGTTGTTGTGCCTCCCCAATCGCGATACGGATCCATGGTTGGAGCACAAAGGTATAATGAGGTGGGTTTTGATGTGAAAGTCGGTGTAAAGTGAAGAGAAAGTGAGGTGAAAATGTGTATATGAGGTGTAGGGGTCATATAATGAGAGTAAGAACATGTAGAGAGGTTGGGAGGGGGTATAAAGTGGTAGGGTGGGCTCAAACGACGAAGAAAAGGCCAAAGGAGGAACAGGGGGTCCATCCCGGTCGGGATGGGTGGTCCCGATCGGGATGACCTTCTCGTCCCGGTCGGGATGGCACTCCAGTAGCCCCAACTTTTGTCACACTCATCCCGGACGGGATGACACCCTTCCCGGATGGGATGGGACTTCCATCCCGGACGGGATGATCTCTTCTCGGTCGGGAAGAGTCTTCCTATCCTTTATGACTCCCAAAAGCTCGTTCCAAGCTTCAAAAACCGACTCCCCTTCACACGATCCAAGCTCCAAGATTAACCCTTCCTTCCTAGGAGACACTTTCACTTCACCTATCAAACAAAGCTCATACACACATCAAATTCCCTTCCTCACATCGCTCATCAACAATCCAAATAATCAAGAATTTCACAAAACTAAGAGAAATTACAAGAGAAAGAGATATATACAAAGAGACGGTTCTTGTGGAACTCCGTCAAACCAAGGTGGTGCATTCTTCAATCTTTTTCTTCAACAACAATGATTAGTTCCATCTCCATCAAGGGCACGAAGAAACAAGTCGAAGGCTCTGGCAAAGTCATCAATCAAGCTCGAGATATAGCCGTCCACATCCCAAGGTTCTTCATGACCTTGTCTTGACGTTCCCGGGGCATCTCGATCTACCAAGTTCAATGGCTTGAACTTATACTTTTGATCCTTCGGGATATACCCAAACGTCCATCTATCCTCATGTGGCCCCAATGGAGGCTCATCTTCCTTCTTGCCTTTCAACTTGTCATCAAACCCATGATATGGGCACTCATCCTCTCCAATCTCGGAGTCATCATCCTCAAGTTCACAAGAGTTCTTCTTCAAGCTTTGTCCCGACTCTCCCCCTAGATCAATGTCTTTCGTGGCGTGGATCATATTGCAAGACTGATCATTAGTAGGCGAAGTGTTGCCTTGGAGGTCAAACATTAGCTTTTCTTCGCCTAACTCGAAGGTGATCTTACCATTCTTCACATCGATCATAGCACCGGCAGTGTGTAGAAATGGGCGCCCAAGGATAATGGGAGTGTTGGCATCTTCCGGCATATCAAGCACAATGAAGTCGACCGAAATGAAGAACTTCCCGATTCTCACCGGCACATCCTCTAGCATCCTCAATGGTCGGTTGAATGAACTATCGGCCATTTGGAGTGTAACGGAAGTGCGCTTTAGTTCCTTCATCCCGAGTCGGCAACAAATAGAATAAGGAATGATGCTCACACTTGCACCCAAGTCACATAATGCCCTCTCGATCTTGTAGTTGCCTATGGTGCAAGGGATCGAGAAACTACCCGGATCCTTCAACTTTGGAAGCGTAGAACCTTGAATAAGCTCGCTCACCACCCTTGTGAACGCAATAGTCTCTTCCTTGTCGATGGATCTCTTCCTAGCTAGGATTTCTTTCATGAATCTTCCATATGCCGGGATTTGGGTAAGTAGCTCGGTAAATGGGACACTCACATCCAACTTCTTCACAATATTAAGGAACTTGTCATATTGGCTATCCACCTTGGTCTTCATTTGCCTTGTTGGGAAAGGCAACTTGATTTGGATCTTGTTTTGCTCAATAGGGGTGGACTCTTCAACCGACACTTTCCTTTTACCCTTGTCTTTGCCTTGAAGTGGGGGAAGCTTGTCTTCTTGGGGTTTCTCAATCTCCCATAAGACTTGCTCCTCTATAGGATTTCCCAAGCTTGAGTTTTCTTGAATCGGAGATACTTCATCTTGGATGTGTTCTTGCATCGGTTCTTGCTCACTAGGGAATGAAGGGGGGTCATAAGATGTATCTCTCCTCGTGGTAATAGCATTTACATGCTCAAATTTGGGTGATTCTCCTTGAGGAGGTAATTGCCCCTTTTGCCTTGAAGAGCTACCCGAAGCAAGTTGAGCTATTTGGGTCTCAAGCATCTTCGTATGAGCATCTCTCGCCATGTTGTCCCTTTGAATAAAAGCATAGAACTCTTGTTGGTTTTTTGACATCTCCATTTGACCCCTTTGTATCTACAACATAGATTTTTGAATGTCGAAATCACGAGTTGGAGATTGTGGATTGTGCGGAGTATCGGTGAGTGGGTTAATGGAGTACCGTAATTAGAGATGGCAATGGACCGGATCTGGACCGGGTCCACTAGGATCCGGACCCGGACCCGTCAAAATCACCCTAGACCCGGACCCGACCCGGACCCGGCCGGGTCCAAAATTTTAAGACCCGGATCCAGACCCGCCGGGTCCGGTTCGGGTCCGGGTCTACCCGCGGGTCTCACTATTTTATTTTATTTTGTCCTACATTCCTCATTTCTTCCAAATTTCAAATTTTGCCGGTATTTTTTATCACGTACAAAATTATCTACGACATATATTGTACTAAGAAATTAAACACTCTTACAAACTCATTCATAACGGTCTTAGGAAACTTTGAATGAACATTGAAATGGTGAGGAAAGAAGTGAGAGAGTGAGTTATTTTAGTAATTTAGTTGTTTGCTAGCAGTTTTGCGTATGTATGTTGGTAGATTTTTGTTTTTTTTTTTAAAAAAAATTAAAGTGCCGGGTCCACGGGTCGGGTCCGGGTCCAGTATTTCAGACCCGGACCCGGACCCGGTTTTCAAAAATAAGATCCAGACCCGACCCGGATCCGCCGGGTCTGAAAAAATGAGACCCAGACCCGACCCGCCGGGTCTGGACCGGGTCCTGGACCCGTTGCCATCCCTAACCGTAATCACGAATAGGAGACCGGCTCCTAGGCTTGCTTTCTTGACGGTTAGCTTGAGTTGCTTGTTGTTGATGGTTCCCTTGGAACCCATGAGAATTGCCTTGATTAAGGCCATTGTTGTGGTTTTGTTGTCTTTCGAAGTCTTGGTTTCCTTGGAAACCACCTTGATTGAAGTTCCCTTGTTGGAACCCTTGATTGTTGTTGTGGAAGGTACCTTGGTTATTTTTCTTGAAGTTGTTGAAGGGTCTTGGATTACCCACATAACCTTGATAACCTTGATTGTTGTCCCTTAAGGGAGGTGGAACATATGGATGAGGTTGCATAGCTTGTTGTTGATGGCCTTGATTGGAAGCTTGGTGTTGATTGGAATAGGAGGCACCTTGCTTGAACGCTTGAAAGGCGTTCACTTGCTCAACGCTTCCTTGACAATGCATAGGATCATGACCAACGATTCCACAAGTATCACACATCCCATAATATGGCAAAGGAGGTGCAAATCCCAAAGCATTCACTTCTTGAATCGAGTGTTGGTTGGAGGAACTAATGCTTTGAACTTGAGTGAAGTGGCCTTGGAGCTTCTTGTCAATATTCTCCATGTGGGTCTTCAATTGAGCTCCAAGGTCAATGCTTAATTGAGTAATAGCATCAACCTCGTGCCTACCTCCTCGATTTGCCTTCCTAGCCCTTGAGTATTGAGAATTATGAACCGCCATCTCCTCGATTCTTGCCCATGTTTGGTCATCATCGACCTCGGTGAACCTACCATTGGAGCCCATATTGAGTATAGTTCTTGAGTCCTCATAAAGACCGTTCCAAAATTGTTGGACTAAAAACCATTGTGAAAGTCCATGGTGGGGGCACGATCTCACCAAAGATTTAAACCTCTCCCAAGCTTCATAAAGGCTCTCATCATCCCGTTGTTGGAAACCGGTGATGGAGGCCTTAAGCAAATTAGTCTTTTCCAGAGGGTAGAATTTTTGGTAGAACGTCAATGCAAGTTTCTTCCAAGTATCAATGCCCATGGTTGCCCTATCGAGACTCTTGATCCATTGCTTCGCCTTTCCAATTAATGAGAATGGAAATAATACCCATCAGATTTGATCTTGAGTAACTCCGGGTTGAGAAATAGCGTCACAATAATAGGAGAAAGTCTCCATGTGTTGGTGCGGGTCTTCGGTGGGCAAACCGCTAAATTGATTCCTCTCCACAAGTTGTATGAATTGAGTCTTGGCCACAAAATTTCCGGCATAAGCGGCCGGTAGAGCATTCGGCCCGGCAAGACATCTTCCGTAAATGTGGAGTGAGATGAAAACTTCGGCATAATTGGATGTAAGGGAGATGGTGGTGTAGACGGAGTTGAAGTAGATGTAGAGGGGGAACTAGGACTAGAATATCCAAAGGGATTGATGAAATTCCCTTCGGCCGTCTCTCGAGATGCTTCCTCAAAGTCGGTTCCTTGAGCTTGCTCTTGATGAGTATTGCTTGCGCTTGGTTGAGAGATTCTAACCCGGTTAATCGTCCGTTGGCGAAAGGCTCGAAAAAGTCTTTCTGGCTCTGGATTAAAGAAAAAGAAGTCGCCTCCCCGCCTAGGCATACACTACACACTAGAGCAAACGTGAGAACACCTAGTGCCTTATGGGCACTAGGTAACGACAATAAACAAGCACAATCGAAAGTCAAAAAGAAAAAAAGGGAGAAATAAAACTAATGAAACAAGAGAAATCTAGAGAATACGCACAAGAGATGATAGAAGAGCACAAAGAAGGGTAACTAAGTCTAGCTATAAGCAAACTAAGTCTAAACAATGCACCGTCCCCGGCAACGGCGCCAAATTGATGGTGGGATTTGCCGTGGGTCCCAACCGTCAATATTTAACCGAATATTCCTAGTGGGTAGCTAGGGCAAGTAGGGTCGATATCCACGGAGACGGTATTGTAAGGTCTAGACTAGGTCGGCCTAAAAACGAGACTAAGTCACAAACAAACACAAAGAAGACAATAAATGGTAAACTATGGTGGTTGGAGATGAAGGAAGTGGACTAACAATGACTAGACTAATACAATGCTAAAACGAAATAACTAACGATCAAACGAACTAATAAACTAAAAGAGACAATGACTAACTAAGAAGTTGAATCAAATATGGAGAAGAAGTGGGTTAGGTTGGGTTCATAAGTGTAGATGGGTAATTGGGGTGGTCAAGGGTGTAGGTGTCTCCTAAATGCTAGAGTTGGTCCGGGCTCTCGCTACGTAGACCGACACCGAGGTAAGTTCGCGCTCTCGCGTCTAAGACTAACCTCAACACAACCACACAATACACAAACAATGAGAAGATGAGCACAAGTATGGGAAGCATGGCCACTACTACTCACACAAGCATATCAACAAACACATAGAGTGCCCAATATGTGACTAACAACAAAGATTCACCCTTTACCCCTAATCAAACCCAAATCACCCATAATCTACCCTTAATCCCCCTACTAACCCACAAGGAGACTACTCACTCATTATCAAGAATAAACTAACAATAGTAAGAGAAAACAACATCACAAACCAAACATCCATAATGAAGAACAAGAACAATAACTAGAACAATATAAAAAGATTCAAACTTGATTAAATAAACAAGAACAAGAGTAAAGAGGATTATACCAACAACAAGAGGAAGAAAAAGATGCAATCTTGTATAAATAATAACCCAAATAAATCCCAAGAATGTCAAGCTTGGAGAAATCTTCAAGTACCCACTTAATACAAGATTATCTAAACTAGATTAAACTAAGATTAACTAAGGATTAAGGG